>JBCEWB010232320.1:0-23790 GCA_039654565.1 Peronia peronii
AGAGCGATCTCCGACTTAGATAGTTTGATCACATGACAATTTGACTAATTTCTATTGGTCTGAGGGCTTAGATATTCATAGACATGATGGATCATGTGTTTGTGAGTTATTTTGAGGCATAAAAGTAATGCTCCAAATTCCAGAGTTACACAGTTTGTGGCTGAGACCATAGATATGTGTCGTTCCATCACTATTTTCTCAACTACTATTTTTTAGTTACATCATAAAATCTTTGATTGCTATTAATTCAAATGTCCTGTACATCCTCACCTTTCTCTTCCTTGCTCTGTCCCTGGTGTCCGCCCATCTCTCCTTCAGTTTCTTCACTCTGTCTGACACACCCAGCACATCCTGGGGTTTGCACTGGTCAATCAGTTCTTGACCAGTGGTCAGCAGGTTCTCAATGGGCTTCTCTTGTTTGTCCAGCACCTGACATTTGGCCTGACCATAGGGAAAGAAACATGGCTTAATGGCTGTTACAAATTAAGAAGTTGCTGACATTGCGATCTGTCTCATGGAGATAGTCACATTGTTCTGATTTCACACCATCTTCATGTCGGATGATCATTTTCATGTACAGGACACTTTCTGTAGATGGAATTGAAATTTTTGCCCATGCAGTGATGAGTAAAATGAAAAAAAAAAGCAAAATGGGCTATGTCTTGCATTGAATGAATTATGCTGAAAAAAAACCCATTAAAGTGTGTATGTGTTTTTTTCATTATATTTGAAATCTTTCTGCCTATAAACATATGTCTCGAGCCAGTCAAAATGAGACATATGTCGAATTTTCACCATATGGGGTTTTTGGTATCATATGAAAGCTTACCTCATACCCATTCAGGTGGTGGAAAAAATTCTGAGGTATCTTTATTCTAGCCAGAGATATTGCAGTTTAAAGAGACAAAGGGGGGTCCCCTGGCAATGACCGAAATTCCAAGAAAATCAAGTTCAAATGAACGGTCGAACACATAAATCTACATGCCTACCTCACAAAAACCCGATTTTAATAAAATAATATTTATAAATCGAGGGTAAGATCAATACTATCTTGTTCAGAAATGAATGTACTTTCGATTTCTGAAATAAACAAAAATTTCGATGGCCAACCCACCTCATCACATTCAAAGCCCGATTTCTCGGTTCTAGCCCAGTGACTTACGTTTCATTTTGACTGGCCGCGAGACATATGATCAGCATACTGGGTCAATTCAATTGTGGCCTCTCTCTAGTTATGTAAGTCATTATACTAGCAAACATGACAAAGTTTACACCACTTTCCTTAGAGCAGAAAAAAAACAGTCATAATGTTTAATTTTATATTACTATCATGGAATGAACATTCTTCAGCAGAGGGAACTATATTTTAGTCCTGTAACCCTGTGCGAATTGTGTTTGCAGAGTTCTCTGTGTTCAATCTTTGTGTTTACCTCCTTTTTTCTATGATGTTATACATATTCTTGAGACAGGTTTAACATGTATGACAATCAAGAAACTAAAAAAAAAAATAAAAAAGTCAAACATCACTTTCTAACTTAAGATAGCAATAGAAAATGCCATTATAATTTTCAGTTTTAAATTATCTAGCATATGACTTTGAATGTCTCTAGCGAGCAGTGATTATTACCTTTAACAGGAATGTCGCATATATGTCCCATTCTAAGTTGTCATTGTAATGTCAGTTTCACTGAGCAGTCGAAAGAAAAAAGACCTACAATATTCATGTATGAGGCTAGATTATCTGAGCTTTTGTTGCAGTTTTGCATTAAAAACTGTTCAGAACATCAACTGCAAAAACAGAATGAGCAATCGCGTCTTTTATCCGGTATTCAAAATGACTGAAGAAATAGAACTCATTGCACTAGGACCAAAAATTATTAGAGCATGGAAATTCTGGCAAGTACTCACCACAAATGAGGCATACTGCTTGTCTGCAGTGTCCGGCAAAGCTCCGAATGGTTCGTTGGTCTTCAGCTCCGCCCTGAAGTCATTCACACTGGCCAGCTGGTCATCGAGGTCACCCAAAAACTTTTTCACCTGCGAAATATAGAACACAGCAATATATATCTATATTATATACATATAAATCAAAGCTGTGTTCTACTAGCAGTCCTCAAGTCAAACAGTCCTCTAGCAGTCCAAACATATGAGTAAGAATGGATGCATTCATGTCTATATCTCTATATGGCTATGTCAGTGTATGCACATGTGATAGCATCTTAATGGAGCAAACTCTTATGGTTTATGTGAGTTGAAGAGTAGCAAAGAAACAGAGCATATAGAAGACAAACATCTAACAATTTGCCCACCTGTCTAATTGACTCTTGCAGTTTATTCTCCTTCTCCCTAGCCAGTGCCTGAATGCCGCGTATCTTGTGGTTCATGTCCAGGCGTTTGTCATGGAGTGGCGATTCACTGGGGTCCACATTGCTCTGCTGTAACATCTCATCCACTGCCTTGTTTAATTTACGTGCTGCCTTCTCCTTGTTACGCAAGTCTGCTTGCATAAGCTGGGGATATAATCAGAATTCAGTATGAAAAACAAGACAACTAAGTGACCGTCAAGTATGTTTCATCAATGGATATGGTGAATCAGCTGTCAAATTTTTCACACACAGAGTTATTGGTTCAATAGAAAGGAAAATGGGGGTACTTCATTTTGGTAAGAAAATATTTTAGCTTTGACCTCACTGAGGTGAAATATTCACATTCAAAGTTAACTACACTTGAGTCTGGTTTTAAAATCAACCCACTGAGGTTAAAAAAAATCGTTAACCTCAATTATTTCAATCGTGTTGACTTTATGTGGGCTCCACAATACACAGACCCCAAGGTCAGCAAAGAAGTTTAAAATCTGTTTAAGACTGCACACAATCTACATCCGATGAGCATTCCCCAGACACAATCTCCTACCTGCAATTTTCTCATGTGAGTCTCCAAGAACTTGGGGTCACCTTTGATCTCATCCACACCAGCTAGCTCACTCTCCGCAACACCAAGGGAGTTAACGATGTCATCCATGGCTTGGCTCACCTCCCCTACCTTCAACTGCATATCCGTCAGCTTTACCTATGACAGTTAGAGAGGGGAAAAAGATACAGAAATAAAACATTGTTTGTGAACTACAAACAGAAAACAAAAAACAAAAGCCACGATCACAACTGAGCCTAATGAAACTATGATGGGGACCTGGCAGTTGTCATGTTCATGGCTAAAGGACATGTATCCTTTATGACAGCTTGAAAAAAAATGCCAAATTGAGAATACAAAGATGTGTACTATAGTGCCAACAGCCTGTCTTTTGAAATGTTGCCATAGTGCTATCAATAAGAAAGTGAGCGACCTCTTGCCAAGTTACATCCTGCTTCCTGTCTTACCAGATCTCACACAGGACAAAGCCACTCACCTCTCTGTCAGTCAGTCCTTTCAGGAGCTCCGTCCACTTCTCGTTGGCCTGTTTGACAGGTCTGTACAGACCCTCAGCAGCCACGGGCGACGTGTCACTCAGGGCGGAGATCTCCTGGTTCAGCTGCTGCATCTCGATAATGTGAGGGTGAACATCTGCCTTGAAAGCCTGGTAATGAAAACCACAATAGTCATCATCTCTGATTGCTTTCAATTGTGAAGATTGTCTTTCAAGGCAAGACTGAGACAAAAAGAAAAAAAAGAGACCACCAGTTTCTTTCACTGGCAACATCACTGAATCCAGTGGTATGAGAATCCATTCACTTAACAAGGCTAACGAAGATTGGAGTAGATAAAGAAGAATTACCCTATCGGTATCATTGACTGCAGCAGCCACCATGACATCTGGTGACACTGACAAAATGACAGATGCCAGATTGCTTGCAAGTCTTACTGTGCAAACCTCTGACACTATACAGGGTATCTGTAAAGTCTGGATACATATGAAATATCACTGGTTATAACCTTTTTTTTTTTTGCCCTACAAATAAATTATGAGTCCGCATCACAAATGGCAGGGATCACATTGATGGTGTTATTTATTAACATTTCATTTGAACAAATTGCTGTTCATACTTTTTTATCTTACCTATGTGTGTAGACTTCAGGGCCATCCTGGATTAGTTGATAGTACTAAAACTTACAATCACTTATATAATTTCTTCTTGAGTCAAAACCCTTGATCAATTTAGTTTACTGTGCTGATCATGGCCAGAACAAGACTATAAAAGAAAATAACAAAATTCTTTGTCCTTTTTGTATTTGGGGCAGTGCAGAATGTGTACAGCTGTGCCAACTAACCTGTAGTTCATCCATCTGTCGGTTCAGCATTTTCGGGTCACCCGAGGGAGGTTTCATCTCGGCCAGTTTGCGTTCTGCTGTGGGCAGCCAGGAACTGATAGACTGGGGGACAGATGGAAAAACAAAACAATAAACCCTCTGTCATTAGAATAGAATAAAGCAATTAGTAGATGGAATCGGTGTCCTGATTAGAAGGCCTGAAATTATAATGAAAATAACTGAAGTATACAAGCTCATTCCCACCAAAGGCATTCATTGACTCTCAATTATCACCACACCATCTGCCATGGTAGTCTGATGTTTCAGAGTTCCATTCCTCTCACAGCTGTTTCATTCTATATTCCAGTGTACCGAACGGACATTTTCTCTATGTGAAGTGACATTCTGCACCTGATACTGCATGAGGTTTCAGTGTTATTCAGCACAACTTTCCAACATTTCCGCAGTGATACTGATTTATAGTGCACTGGATAAGCTTTCGGTGTTCTTTGGTGCACCTTTTTAACTTTTCTGTAGTGAATGAAAGGTTGAGGTGACTGTATGTCATTCCAATCTAATACTGAACAGCGCTTGTCTTTTCTATGTTCAAATCACCTCTGGAAATAAGGAGAACTGAAATGTGATATAGACTGATAAATGTCGGAGATATTGTACGCAACGATACATGTGAAAAAAACATTATCAGACAGCTGGCATCAAAATAGAAGACCTTAGTTGTAAGTATATACAACAACACAATATAACACACTTCCAAATTCCAATGAATTTGTAATTTTTAAACAATGTACCTTCTCCATGATAAAATGAAACTGATGAATCATTTACGCTTAAACTTCCAATGTAGATTTGCAAATATGCAAGATAAAAAAAGCATAATCTATTAAAATGCGAAAATATTTATTCACAACTTTTGTTAGCAATCATCAACAAGCTACAATTAAAAAAAAAAAATTGCAGTAAATATACGGCTCTATTTCTTCAATTCAGTTTCAAATCTTGCTACGTGGAATGATTTTAGGTCTAAAAATGAGAGAAATATTATCAATTTGGGAGCACATACTTTTTATTGCTTAGTTTAGTATTGTGAATAACGTGCTTGAATTGTGCAATGCAGTGCAATGTTCTCGTTCTCAGCAGATGTTGCACTGGCCAGCCTAAAGCCAAACACAGTTCACAGCCAAAGCCAGGACATACTGTGAGGGACCAGTGAAACGACCGAAACATGCGTCACAGAGATGTCAACTTTGCGCTCAGTTCTGAAGATACTATCTATGATGATTTGTGCCACAGAAATCAAACTGGGTCAATATTAACACCCACACTGAGTCAATAATAACACATGAACACACACATCAACATAACTGTACACATGCATGTAAACAAAAGTACAGAGATAAATACACAAATAGTGTGTATGCTGGTCAGTGCCTTTGATATCAACTAGAGTGATACTGACACCCATCATACACTCTGCACACATATACAACACATAAATAAACAAATGTGTATGTTACTGATGCCACAGGCGCTTAACTAGGAAATTGTTGACATTCATCACACACATAAACATACACTGCAAACCTACACACGAAACAGTGTAACGGTACATCTAGGGTTTTCTGATGCCAAAGAAATCAAATCGGGACATTATATACATCAATCTCATGTAATACACTATGCAGACATACACAGTTATTACATTCAAATACAAATACACAAAACAGCAGGAAGAATACTAGCACATAAATGAAGACTCCAGTGGAAAAACCAGATAAGTCACCTTTTCTACAAAGGGAGAAAAACAGAAATTGAAGTTTAGAGAAGTCTATAGTTTTCACTGTATACCCTTTTAAAAACTCTCTTATTAGTGGAACTTACTTGGTTTTTCCGAATTATTGTTCTGGTTAACAAATCTTAGCGGTGTGCTCTATAATGTCGGGGCAATAACTCATTTTTCACAAAAATGTGACTTATCTGGTTTTTCCACTGGAGTCTTCATATACAAATAGCACACACAGCGACTGACAATAAGGAATGGACTCCATCTTCAAATGTCTTGTCCCCAGGGCAAATGAGTTGGAAGTCGCACCGGGTGATTTCAAGTCACAGTTGTTTTTTTACCATTCTGTACTTTTTTCCAACTATGATACCAAAATTTTTCTTTTTTCAGGTTAAAAAAGGTTAAATTGCCGTTTTGTGAAAACAAAAAAAATTTCAGTATCTTAGTCGGAGAGTAGTTAAAAAGGACTGAAAACGGCCGTGGATCTTTATTGGCCGGTGCGACTTCCGACTCATTTGCCCTGGTCGCAAGATTCTAGTGCCAGGAATATGTATTGTTGCACAAACAATGAACAGAAGAAAAAAGTCACTGTTGTACTTTCTCCTTGACCTATTCCATGAAAAAATTCTGAAAAATTTCACAGTGTATTGAGCATGTATTGCTTTTCATCACGACAAATTTATGAAAATTTTCTGTCAATAAGACTTGAAATAAAGTAACGTTTCTAAGTAAAATAAAGCGTTTCCCTCTTTACAATACTTCATCAGCTCAGTTTACAAGTTACTGTATGTCCACTGGATGGGCATGTGAGGATCAGTCCATCACTGGCTCCACCTAACACTGCATCCCTTGTTTCTTCATAAGTCATTATTTCACTGAGAGCTATGAGATGCTCACTTTACATAAGAGCTCCATCTGACATGTTGCCAAAATTCTGATGTTAGCTAAACCTCAAGATGCACTGATCCTCAACTTTGTTTAGAAACAGACGTATAAACATTTGTCAACTATGCTAACATCTTGCTAAATAGCTCATGCCTGGCAAAGGACAATAACTGGATTGGTGAAACCAATTTCCATTATCACAAATGAACAGAAAATCAACAGGGAACAAAACCGGTGCAGCATGTAATCAATGACTGAGCACCCAAAGACAAAAACACACACATATCCTGCATGATATAGATCTATATACTACTGACCTGCCTCCAAAATATAAAGTAGCAACCTTGTCTGTATTTCATCTAATTCAATGCACTGAATAAGTATGCTGCCAAGCATGTATAAATTCTGCTCCCAAATCTCAAGGCCCAATATCTTTACTGAAAAAGCTTTTTCTTCCATTCCCCTGCCTGACTTTGCTATATATTGTGGTATGAGTTCTCTAAGCAACGCTTCGTGCTGTCTTTTGCCAAGATGTAAGAGAAAGACCATGTCTGTGGACTCTCTCAAAATCGGTCCACTGCTGTTTCATTTGTCTGATGTGGACAGGAACAGTTTAGAGCTCTATTATATTCCCTTGAAATTCTAAAACAATGAGTCATCCTATGGAGATAACCATTAGCTAAGTTCTGATAATTTTGGCCTTCTAAATTTCATGAGAGAAAATAGAGCTAATTATAGATTTTAATGAGAAAACAGTTTCAAACTATCATAGTAACATGTTCCTCCATGTGTCTTTTTACATCACAGTGACATGGAACAAGGAATGTATTTTGTTTTCTTTTACCTCAAGCAAATGGCTGAAATGCACATTTCACTATAAAGATGTATCCATAAAAGAAAATGAGCATGAAACACAGAGAGCTACTTGCCTTCTATGGAACAAAAGTCAAAAATAGACCGGTATTCAAGAAAAAATACAATCACAGTAAGTTCCCAGATAGATAAGACATGCACAATGAAATCAGATACTCATCAAACTGAGGCGATCAGAGAAATCATAATTTCTTTCAACAATAATGAATACTTAACACCAATTTTTAAAACATATTTTTTCCACAGAGCCTCTTTCTGTCCATTTAGAAAAGTATTTCAGATTAAATTTGCTCAAATATATTGTAATATAGTAACACGACCTTAATGAGGAATTGATAAGGATTATCAAAACTGATTACCCATTTTCTCACTAAATTAAGCTGCAGCAGCTTTAATTTCGTCTTTAATTGCCAATACCTAACATGTGGTAGAACAAGTATTTTTCACCCACTGAAATGGAAATCACTAAACTTTAACAGAATACCTATAACTCAATACGCTCAAAAACTAGCCAGGGCCACATATCATCGTATCACATCTCATTTATACTATTTTTTACTAGCTTTCTATGAGACACTGACTATTAATCCAGCATACAGAAGGATGCCCACTGCCTGTCCCATCTCTCCATGTAAGACCTAATCAGTCTGAAAGATCTGCTGATTTCAATGCAGATTTTGCTACAAAATTTATGACAAAGGGAAGAAGAAAATAAAGGTACACCTATCAAAAAAAAATATTTCTTAAAAGGCCATTAAAAAATGAGTGATTACAAAACTTTAGTGAAAACTGAGAAATATTCCAAACAAACCATGGCTATATAGTTATGTTCGACATTATAAAAAAACAGGCAGAGATATACATAATTCACACAAGATACACATTGTCACTGTGCAATAATTATATAACAACACCATGCATAAAATGTGCAGAGAATAACAAATTTCACACACAAAGTGTAACATATGAGGTAACTCTCCAATTAGGAAAAAAATGATTACAAAAAAAAAAAAAACACACACACACCAAAATTCACAATTCTGGCTGCCTCAGAAAGACCAAGCCACTGATACACCAATATATATCACATGATCCAAAGTAATATGACTTCATATAAAAATTAAGAATAAAACTTAAACTTTGACTGACAAGGGTCTGCATTTGATACCAGTTCTTGCCAAATTCCCCAGTTATTTTTCTCAACAGGATAAAAGATTTTGATAACTTCTCCGTATTTCTGTACTGTCTCTAATGTAAAGCAATTTTATTGTTCTGTTCAATCTCATTCTTTCTTATATTTCCAAACATATCTTTTTTGCTCACCCGAATTTCTTTCCCCATCATACATGGACATTTAAGTGTTTGGCATTAATATCTTCTCCTAGTGCTTCATACTACAAGTGTAAATGGCAAGAAATGTTCAAATAAATTTCAGATTATGACCATAAACTAAATTACCCTTTTGCTGCTAAAAACAAAAATAAAAGTGTGTAGTTTGTAATACAAATAATTATACTTATATTATTATAATTATATCTATAAGAACAGGTCTGAGCTTCACAACTGATATGATAAAACTGTTCAACCTGTTCAATGATGAGCTCAGGTTGTGAAATAAATTGTTCGAGAACTCATTAAACTCATTCATACTTAGACAATTGTAAATTTCGTTTGCTAATCCCTGCCTGATACTGCATTCATATCTAGAACACTGGACTCCGACATGTCAGCAGATTTTGATTCTGATTTTGATTTCACTTTTGCATTATTTGGTAACTTTCCAGGTCTATATGATATCATTAAACTGCGATCCATTATTATCTCATTTTCCTCACAACTGCCCCATTTGTCTTTTGTCCCTAATTCTTTCTGATAACAAAATACTTGACATACTTCTAAGCCATTTTTAATTAATAGCTGCAAACTTTGCACAAAACTGAGATGAAAGCATAGGATGATGATCTTCAACAAATCCTGTGGTAGGAAAACTCCTCAGGTGGAGCGAGACAGCTGACAGTCTTCAGAGGAAGAGCGGGTTCTTTCATTAGATATTTCAGCCTTTAACTACCTGACATCTTCTAGAACCCCGGCCACACCGGGATCATGACTCCCGATGTCCGTCACCCACCTTTTCCCTCAGGAACACCTGGTGGAATTTGAACCTGTGCCGTTTGGTTTTTGATCCAGTACTCTAACCGCTATGCATGCCACTGTTTATTTCTGCCCTTAGTGTTTACAGTGACATGTATCGAGCAAATTTTGAAACCTGGCATTCTGAGCAGATCCTTGTCAAGCCAGAGCCTGGCACCACATCACAGCAGAAAGAATAAACCATAGCATAGCACACACTACAACTCAATCACATCCATCCACGTTCTGCTGCAAGTCCTTACCTGTTCCAGACTCATGATGCTCTGTCAAACCAAATATAATGTAAGTCAAAATCATCCGCAAGCCACAAACAAAAATGTGATCATTTTGTGTTGGTGATATAATTTTACATGTACACTACAATGTTATATATAAATGTACAAGGTTTTGCAAACACAACTGAAATCAATACTGTAATCAAGTCAGATAAGAATATGTCATCATTACGGGTTGGTGATATAAATTTATAGATTTGCTAAAATACCTTATGTACAAAATCTTGGTGAAAGGATTTATAAATCTTTCATTGCCAGTGAAGGGATCCCTAATCCTCACTATCAGTACCTCCTTTAAACATTCTTTCAACAACTATATTCTCCTAAAACGCAAGCAATTTTTTTTTAATTAACTTTTATTCACTAGCCTCGGGGATGATTTTTTACATCTGATTTCTGGGAGAAACAATTCATTCAGCAAAATTGGAATAATTTTATGAAATATACAAACCAATTTGTAAAGCCAAAAATATATCGATGGTCTCGGGCACAAACCATCTAAGTCCAAAAAAAAACACAAATTGTGAAGTTTGATGGTTTGTGCCCGAGACCATCCGTATACTGAAATCCGCGAGTAAGTTGTGGTACAACGATATGTAGATAGAAGCAATATGTGATCCAGGTATCTCTTTCATAGCTAAGAGGTCATGCCTAGAGCACTGAAAACAAAACAATACCACCACAGACAATAACAAAACAAAAGCAAAAGCAAAAAAATTAAATGTACATGAAAAAAAATAGCCAGAGAGAAAAAGGCAGACAAGGAATTTTCCATTCCAGATAAAATGCTGATACGCATTCAAAACAAAAAAAAAAAAAGAAAGGAAAATATTCACCCATTATATCTTCGATTCTCATGCTCATCATGAGGTCAAGTAAAAACCTCATAAAAGCTATAGAGTGACAAACCATACTAGCATTTCTGGAGCAAATTATCGCTCATTCACGAGGGTAGCATCCTTATATACATATCTGAATGAGATAAAACTATATTTGAAAAATGGTCTTTACATTCACTCGAAAGGATTTCTATGACTTTGCATCAGTTTTGCGAGAATCAGAGGTATTAATGTGCCACTTGATGAGAATATAATTCTCCTTTTCTGCATACAGAAAATGTCTCAAGTAAAAAAAAAAAAACAACTGATATGTTATAAATGCCCCTTCACAAGACTGGCGATGAAATGTTTCTGACCTGGCAAAGTGATGTACGAGCTGCTGAATTACAGAGGACAGGCTGGGTGAATATAGCACAACATTTATGAATATCTCGAAAATAACTATTAAAAACAATAGAGAAGATTTACCTGCATCAACTTTTTGAATGAGTCGGCATGCTGGAAGGCTTTCCTCAGTTCATCGCCACGATCACGGATGGTGTCATTGACATCGTCTGTCATATGTGCCAGGTCATCTAGCTGTTTCTGCACCTCCACCGCACCTGACTCACTGCACACATTGCACAGTTCTGCACCAATAGCGCGACATTCACCCACCAGTTCCCTGGCCTTCTCCAACTCTTTCTTAGTGCCCTAAGGACAGTACATAAAAAATAGTGAAAAAAGTGATAACACAACAAAACTGATAATAACAATAATGACAGAAATTTCCAGCAGAATTTACTTCTTAAGCCTTTAAGTGCTTTTCTGTGGTCAAGGTATATGGGTACATATCAAAATTACACATCTATATAAATATTACTATTATTACTTGGAGCCAAACCTGCATGACAAAATTCGATAACAATCAAACTAGAACTGTTTGTTTGTGTTGGGTTTTAACGACACATCAGCACGATTACCGCTATATTGTGTCAAACACGGTAAGATTCGTTTACACGTCAAGAAGAAAAGAGGAAAGAAAGTGGGACAGAAGACAGGAGCAAGGAGAGAGAGAAGACATCCCACCAATAACGGGCATACACTGCCTGCATGTGGGACCAGAGAACCTACTGAAGGCTCCATTTAAATCACAATTCAAATCTTTGAATGCAGGTTGCAACTGTCATCAAATTATGTTAGTACTGTTAGTGAGGGAAAAAAAGAGCCAAAAATTTTTAAATTAGTGCCTTTTTTTTTTTTATTGTACAATTACTTTTTAACATATGGATTCGTAAATGTTTGTATTCAGATTTTGTATGTCAATATAGAAATATTGTATAATTTTTAGTCCTACTTTTTCTGTAAACTGTGACCAAAATTTCTTTCCCCCCTCATTTGAAGTTATTCTGATAACCACCTGAACAATTATCTCAGTCCACACATTGTGTAGGAATAACAGATAAGTTAAAAATGAATGATAGACAGTGTTCATGTAGGGAGTTTTATAGACAGTTAAAAATTTAATTAGCTTTGATCTTGACCCAGTTTAGTTTGCCAAGAACTTACCGCCAGCTCAGCCTGCTGTTCCTTGATGGCATCGGGGTCCACACCAGGTGGCTCCTGGTTATAGAGACTGTCCTTGAGGTCTCGCAGGCCCGACATGACATCGGCCGACAGGTCATAGAACTTCTCTGACAGCTTCAGGGCAGCATTCAGGGATTTGTCCCGAGCCATTGCAGCTGACTTGATATTCTGGGTCATTTCGCCAATTTCCTTGACCTTGCTTTTGATGTCTTCAACTAAAGAGATGACAGGAACAGGATGAGGGAATGAAAGATTGAACAAAAGGTAAGAAAACTCATCAGTGAAAGGTTTCTTGTTTAAAGAATAACAGGGAGCCAACAGAGAAGTAGATGACCAAACTGTCACAGACGGACTATTGTGACCAGGTGGTCAAAACAAATCTAGCAACTGCGATGGATTTTCCTTTTTGATCATCAGATTGCAATATCTAATTTCATTCGGGACACTGGATTACATCTTGTAGATTCTCGATCTAGATTTTAGATTCCTGAAGGGAGAAGTTTCACACCAGGCCAAATGGTTTCAGGACGACTATGATTAGGGCAGGGCTTTTTAGTCTAGTATTATTAGGAGGCTATCTCGGCCATTCTTATCATGTCAGGCCATAGTGAACTTTGTCAGTATGAGTTTTCCAGTACACCTTCCCACATGCCCCGTGGAGTCTCAGTAAAATTAGGGTTAGATTTAAGGTTAGAGTAAGAACTAGGGTGAAATACAAGGTTTATTCAAGTAGCGTGGAACATTAGTTACAATATTAAGACCACTTAGGAGCAATAGACGATTAGGACTATCTTGACCATCTGGTTACAATTACAGCTTACAAATAAATTAATAAACCTTGCAAATAAAAGGATTTTTTTTTATTCATCTCTCATTCACTCCTAATATCCCTGACTGGGAATGTGACAGCGACAGAGAAGCAGACAAATGAATTAAAATGTAATAGTAAAACCATTGATGAGCAGCTGGCAAACTTGATAATTAAAGGGAACAGTGTGAACAGATGTAGTTACAGCATACAATGAACAATTTTTATTACAGATAACTAAATTTTGCAAACAAATTGGATTTTGGTATCTTTCAGATGTATTATTTCAGCATAACAGCATATACAGACTGCATTGCATGATCAATATAATACAATATCTTCTTTAACAGTGAAACTGAATCTTATCATCTAGTTACATGCCCATCAGAATTTTTTCTCTAACACAGTCTATCACACTGCATCTTAGAGGTTACAATCACGAAGCCGTTTGGCAAACAATGTATTTTCTCTTTAACAATTCCAGCATAGATCTGTGACCAAGATATGAAAGGTACCGGACTGTTACAGAGTCTAGCTGGTGCTCTGAGACAAAATCAACCGTTAAAGTCTCCTGATGTAAATAACTATCATCACTAAAACAAAGCATAACAGAAGATGGACAAACAGAAAGAAGGAAGGTCACATACCATCAGCCAGATCTTCCACTCCGTGAGCTTTAGGATTCTTGGCCAGTTCTTCCGCTTTAGCTACTGCTGCCTTCTGTCGCTCCAAGTCTTCCAAAACAGCCTGGGGAATACAACGTCTATCAGCCATTTGCTCTGTTGTCCACCTCAATTTTCAGTATTTTTATACAAAAGTATACTCAGACACTGAACTTGGATGTGCAAAATGCAAAACAATACTGTTGGTGATTTATGGTCCAAAGTGTAAGATTATCACTGGAATTTTATGGGTCATTTGTCTTGGAAAAATCTTGTAAATGTCAGCCATGATAGTTTAAAGATAGAAGAGATATATAAGAGCTGTTTGTTGTTAAGTTCCCTGACTTGACTTGGATCTGCCCACAGTCAGTGGGACTGATAGATCAGTGGGAATTTCCCTGAAAATATGGACAAGTGACTTCTTGTCAACATTCCCTATCCACTGAATCCCAATGGACACAGTCAAAGAAGACAATTTCTGTCTTATCATTACTTATCACTTGCAGTGCTAAGTGCTAAAAAAGATAACAGTACAAATCTTGATTTAACAAATATTAGAGCACATCCATGGAATTAGTTATCCCTGTCATATCCAACTCATCAAAAAGCATCAAAAACAAAACAAAACATTGACTGGAGCAATGAATGAAAAACTGCATAAAATGAACTGCTGAAAAATTCTGAAATTCTGAGAACAGTTAAAACACACTGATTTTCACTCTTGGAGGATTGTGAACTATATCCTCATGACAGCAAGCATGAGATTAGAAGTACACAACAATCTAATCATGCAGAGTCTTACAGTATTTTCATCAATCTCATTCTTCAGTTTGTCAGGGGAGGCCGGGATGGGATCAGCATTGGTAACTGTGCGCTGTAAACCATCCAAATCTTCCAACAGATGATCCAGGGTGTCACCAGCCTGAAAAAATCACAAGATTACTGTTTTCACTGGAATATAACAGTTTATTCTGATAACTTTAGCTCTATTTACATTAAACCACCCGCTACAGATATTTTTTCCGTCAAAATAAAAATAAATTTTAGAGAAAATGCTGTCATATGAAAAGCCCACTGCGTTATGCATTATAAGACACATTTAGATTCAGAAAAGGTTTTCCTGATTTTGCCTGAATAACTAGGGTACTGAGAAGTAGTGAGAGTTATTTTTGAGGAAGTTGCTCAATGTTTGATTTTAATACCTTTTCTCATTTGATGGGTCTCTCCAGAGCACTACACACAAGTAACTATGTGTTTGACAATTTGCTGGAATTCTAAATTCAGTTAGAAAAAAAAACTCATATCACTATAAATATGTGAAGTTATTGAACACTTCCATCCCATGGCTATATTTTCAATAAATACACTAATAGGGTGGTCTCTGCCTAAGAACTCTTGTCTGCCTACAAACCCCCCTCTGCTTTGAAACAGACTTTTTTCTTTTTAATTTACCCCTCTCAGAACTTCCACCAAAATACAAAAACCCGCCTAAAAGCCCATTTTTTTGTCTCCAGGTGACGAGACTCTTAGACAGAGACCAGTGTATAAACAGTTCCAAAGTTCCACTGGTAATATGTTGAGTGGACCCACCTCTTGTGTAAACTTCCTCTTGGCATCGGTCAGATCTCGTGCCTTGCCTCTGGCTGTCGACTTCAAGCCCTCATACCTCTTGTTGATGTCCAGTAGTTTGTTCTGAATGTCCACAGCATCGCTCTCCGCACAGATGTCCATCAGCTCCAGGCCTGTGGAGTTCAGGTCGTCAATGAACAGCTTGTGGTCCTCGATGATCTGCTGAGTGGTCTGGGGAAATGACAGGAAATGGACATGTTAAATGTCTGAATATAACTGGACATCATAGAACATGCAAATCTGACAGGCCTTCTCACTGCTTGCAAATAGGCACTAGTATTTACTTTTTTTGTGATTCCCCTAACCAGCACACAGCAGGACTATTGGAAACATCTTTACTGTAGTATTACCCCCCCCCCCCCCCAAAAAAAAATCGAAAAACTCACACAAATTAATGTTATACGTAATATCACCCAAATATTCTGTTTGCTTGCATGCTTGTCTGTTTGTACGTCATCCTTTTTTTGTTTGGGTTGTTCTTTTTTTGTGTTATTTCCTATGCAATATGAATATGTCTTTCTTGGTCAATATAGAGGTTTGATCACCACTGGAAATGAGTGGATCATATCCATATATATCATGTCTTACAAACTATCCACAACATGAATTAATTATGGTATAAAGATTATGATCCAAAGGCTCTAAACAAAATCCTGAAGAATAAAATAGAGCCCTTTGAGCTGTAGACAATTGGACAGAGGGACATTTGTACTATGACTTAATTCAGAAAAGGAAATTATAATATTTTGGTCACATCAAATGACACAATAGCATCTGTAAGGATATCCTGGAAGGGAAGATTGAGGGAAAATAAGTGAGAGGAAGACAGGGGAGAATGTGGATGGATGACATCAAGGACTGGATGAATCTATTTTTGGAGGAATGCACCAGAAGAGCCATTTCAAGTCCACCTCAAAAGAGATGACACAGGATGAGTAAGGCTGGCATTTGAAACTGAGATAATCCTACTTTTAGACTGAAAGACATACAAAAAAACTATGATGATCATCATTAGCTTGCTCACCTTCAAGTTGTCATGTTGTTTCTTGACCTGCTCCAGATTCTCCCCCGCCCCACCCTGAGCATTCATCTCAGCCTCCATCTCTTCCAGCCAGGCCGAAACTTCTGTCTGGTTCTCGCTGTAGTGGCTGGCCAGTGGTAGGGCAGCCTCGAGATGTTGTAGGCGCTCGGCACTCAGCTGGCATACCACCTCCGCCTGGTTGTTGATGCTGTCCAGTCGGAATTTGATTTCGTCAGTCTGTGAGTTGGCCGTCTCCCGCAGCATGCGTGTACACTTGTCAATGATATCTTTGACAGCATTACGCTTGTTCTTCAGGTCTTCATCAAAGGACTGCATAGGAAAGAAGCACAAGCCATGATTCAGCAACACTTGAAGAGACTGATTGTTTTTGTAAACTGCACTACACTGTCACAATTTTCTTTACAATAAACCACCCAAGTTATATTTAAATCCTCACTGATTATTTCTCCATATTGTATTTTGGTTAACATTTTAAGAACATTTCTCAGTCAGAATTGAGTTAAATCAACTCACTGTCCAGCATTCACTGACAACATATCAAACTAATTTTAAAATTTTGCTTTATTTTTCTTTTCTCCATGCTTCGACCTCCAACACAGCCAGCTTTCACATTCGCTTCCCTTTTTCAGTTAGCAGTCCCTGCCATTTTAAGCTACTGATGTTCCATCTTTTCTTTCTCAACCTCTGTTTCTGTTCTGCATATCAATCTTGACTGATAAAAAAAAAAACAATAAAACAATAACCTTCTTCACCACTCTGTTTATGTATGCCAAAGTCGCAAAAACTGACCCTCTCAACTGGATCTCAGTACATTTATCATGTGTCCCCCTGACATGCTGGATATACTTCTCACCTTATGTTCCCTCAGTTGGACCCCCAAGGTCTCTGGGTCAATGCTGATGGGCTCAGCTGTGTTGATCTCATTCTCCGCCTTGTCCAGGTACTTCAGCATTCCGTCTATCTCAGACAGAGCCTGTGGGTACAGACAAAACACAACTTGGTCAGTAACAGGAAGTGACAGCTCATCCTTGAACCTAACAAATGAATACATTTTTCTGTCTCTTGCTAATTTTTGGACAAGGCAATGCTGGCTGACTAACAGAAGCAATATGAAAGTACCATATACACATGGAAGTATTTACCCGTGTCTTTGCATCTACACTTTCATTACAGATGAATATAATAGAACGAGACTCAATACAAATGAACACGTGCGTATTTCAGACCTTAATGAGGAAAACATAACAAAAGTTGAAATACATAGCAATAGGGATGGGCATCCATCCTGAATGCCGAGTATATTCCAAACACTGTGTACAGAAAAGAAAACAAAATGACATTTGTTTATGACAATATGATGATCAAAGTTGAAGCACATAGTTATAGGATGGAGACCCATCTGAAGTGAATGATTTCCCATGATAGTGGGAAATTTACTCTCTTTGATCACTTTCTGTAGTGAGTGACCTTCTGTGCTACTTCACCTATTTTAGGTGATTACTTTTTTCTCAATAATTCTCACCTCCAGGGACACTTGTTGCACCAACAGCTCCGTCAGATCATTCCATTTGGTCTCCACGTCCGCCAGGCTCTCCTTCACTGCATACTTATCCTTCACTCTCTCACTCTCTGTCAAATCTTCACACATCTGCCGCAGTGAGTCCATCTCTCCTTCCTTCTCTTTCTTTGTCTCATACACTCCGTCCACTTTGGATCTGGTAGGTTTCGGTGCTCCACCTTTCGGTTTGAGGATTTTTATAGAGTCGCCCAGCCAGCCATCCAGTTCTGCTGCCTTGCCGTCAAACTCGCTGATGTTAGCCAGGACATCTTCCATTTCCTGTGTCCTTTTTTCCGTCAGGTTCTCTAATGTCTCTGCTTGGATCATCAGTGCATTCAGTTTCTCTTCTGCCTCACGATTTCCATCTGTGTCCAGGCCAAGCCTGTCAGAAACAAAAGGTTTGATGTAAGATACAAAAGTCTGAAAGACATGACCATTTGCTATACTAAAGAATTCATCCAGAATGTTATAGAAATTCACTTCTTTCATCATTTATACACTTAACTCTTTCCGTACGGCAAACTCCACATTCTTCTCTGACCGCCCACGAACAGGTAGCACTTGTTCTTGATGTTAGATATAGTTTTGCTTCCATTATTTTATTTTGTGATCTGCCTTGAAGAAGTAACGAAGGGAATGCATTCCGGTATAAGATAGCAGTGCTTGAAATGGTCCAAAAGAGTTAGTAATATCCAAATTTAGGTCCACCTCACAGCGAAACCAAACTTCTGACATGACAGACAATGATAGTGATGAATCCATTACGCTACATGACGATAACTCTGATGACAGTTTATTGCCTGATAGGTACAGAACTGGATCAAGACATAGTTATGTGATAAGAGGAACACTGACAGGGGCCACGACCAGCCCAGGAATTACATCTAGTGCTACATTTAGGCAGTGTGGTGGTTTAGCAGTGGAAGAAAAGAGGGACACGATCATCAGGATAAAGGAAATTTGGGGCAGCAGAGACAAATATCGTATAATGATTGCCTGATAGGGTAGATCTTGATAGGTAATGGAATCATTTTGTTTCATTTCTCTCAGAACTGAATTGAAATATATCTAAAAATAAGAACTTTATATTGTGGGTTTTTTTTTATAACATGACCATGGAACAGTCCAATATACAGAGAAACAACTTGGGCACGGAAAGGCAATCTGGCAAAAATTACATGGTATGAAAAGAGTTAAGTGATCCTCAGCAATGTTTTTTGAGTCTGCCTTATTCTAATGTTTTCAATAATATTTTGCAGGACTGGATGCAATCAGTCAGATGTCACAAGGAGATTTCATTGAGAGAACTGGACTTCACTGCCCATGGGCTCACAAGAGTTAACTTTGAATGTAAATATTTTTGGCACACAAGGGGCAGCATTGAGGAATTTTTCTCATCAAGCAGATTATACTCAATTGTCTTGGCCTTGACACCAATGGCATTACACATGAAAAATTTGACACCACACCAATTCCATGTGTTTGCATGACATATTATATAGGACTGGAAGGTCAATGCATCAGGAGGTTTTCGCGTCAGCCGGAATGTGCATCGTGTCAGACTATACCAATTTGCACCAAAATTGGTAGATTTCTTCTGGACATACAGCTCTTAAAATTGGCTATTTTGGTTCACACTGGTGCAGTTTGATATGATGCGGACACAGGGGACACAAACACCCACCCTGATGCATTGACCCTCCAGTCCTCTAGCATATCTTAATGGCAAACCTCCCCACCAACAACAATGCCAAAACTATAACTCTGCCATCTTCTGACGAGACCATCCCATATGCATATCTACGTTAAATTAGATTTTTGTCCGATTCGAATTCCCGATGTCAGGAAGTGTCTTTTGTTCTTGATCCCATGTCTGTATCTTGAGAAATAAGCATTTTATATTAAAACTGTAATACGATAGTTATTTACTCAGTAACAGATTGAAATGATTTTTATGGCTTTCCTGTAACATTTGATTTTCTGCATATGTGACATTTTGTCAAAAGAGGACAGAGCTCTCTAATGATGTCTGTCTCGCAGGCCAACCTCTAAAACTCCCAGCCATCTGGTGCCACACTGTACTTCCACATCCTACCACCAACCCTCCCCACCACCAACATCAGAAACAGTCTTGCTACAACAGCTTCAAGCTTGCACGCTGTAGCATACCTATCCAGCACTGCACGGTCACTGCTGATTTTGGCATGGAGCAGTTTCTGATCCTGAATCTGCTGCGCCAGTTTGTCCTTGTCCAGGCTGACATCTGGCTGATCCTCCAACTCTCTTTCTGCCTCTCGCAGGTTGTCCTCCACTCCAACCAGTCGGCCTGACCAACACACAGACAGACAGACATATGGACACACTATATTCATGAGTTCCATGTAACAGAAAATAACTTTTACAAAACCAGCATCATTCATTTTGATGTTGTAATCTTTCATATTCTTTTTTTTTTTCTAATTTTTTTACGAGGGGGGAGAGCGGGTCCTGGGAGTCATTTTGGAAACCGCTGGGGGAAGATAATTTTAACCATTATCATCGAGTTCGGCATGGTCAAATTAGAGGAAAACAATCGAAAAAAAGTCGAAATCACTCATTGTTGCCGTGGCAATGGCCGCCATCTTGGGTTTTGCTAGTGATATTGCATAACTTTCTCTTCGATAGGCTCTAAACTTTTCCAACTGATGTGCTTATAATTTTATGTACATATTTTACCATTCCAGATCTAAATTTTGTGAGAACAGATTTTTGATAAAATGCTTAGTTTTTTTTCTACAATTTTTCAAATCTGGTATGTGAAAAGTCACAGATTTTTAAAAAATTTGACCCCAAAATCTCAAATTTCTCAAAAACTTAAAATGATTTCAAAAATCCCTCCTGACAAAATAGAGATATTATTTTGTTCTGCATTCCTGCCAAATTCCATGGTAATTGCTCCATAAATAAAAAAGTAGATAGCATATTTGTGCTAAAAAAAAACGCATTAAGAGAAAAACATTTAAAATTTTTTTTCGCTACACAACAGCCGAAAAGAGCTTTTGATCTGACTTTCGACCCCAACACATGTTTGTTTCACCTACTAGACCTTTTTCCATGATTTCTATGCCTTCTTTTGCCTTCTTCTGTGCCCCTACACCCATTTTTCCTCCATTTTCACTTCCCTACCCCATCAGCAAAAGGACTTCGGTGAGTCATTTTAGGATCCAGAGAAGGCTATATATGGCCGCCATGTCTTCCTCGGTCAAAATCAAAAGCGTTTTTACCCTTCCTGTGACAAATAATCCACTACTGCACTCTGAAACAGCAGAAACATGGCATATTTCACTCTCATTAGGCCCTGGGAAGTCTATTTCAGAGGCCGAGGTGAACGTTTTCCTTGATATTCGGTGTGGTCAGTGCCTCAGATAGTCAGTTAGTGTCCACCCCTGGCACTGGGACTCCCGATATTGGTGAAGGAGATCATAATCAAGTCTTCAATATGCAATTTGCCAGCAGCCAGCGAAATAGTGATGATCTATCATTGAAAAAAGAGCCCCAAATGAGCAAGAGCCTGGATGGCAGAGGGGCAGGTCAACCTTTGCTTGACCACCCTCTCCACACCTTAGAATGGACATATCAACTTTTTTAATACGATTTTTATATTCAGCAGAGACTGAACTTTTAAAGAAAAACAGAAACCCAAAATTGAAAATTTTGAGCAAAAACCCAATTTCAGAACCCCCCCTCCCCACCCTTAAAATTTAAAGATTATGTCACAAAGTATAGTTTTAATTTCTTGAATGAGATTAAATCTAATATTTATCTTCATTTTAAGTCTACACACACATTTAATTTATGAGAGACAATCCAACTGCACCTGCCATTCTTTTCAAATTGATGATAGAGGATCCAGCTACAATACAAGAAAAATGTTCCTTCTGTTTCTTCTTAGTTCATACTCAAGCCAAAGGCAATGCACTGGTCTTTGCCTGGGAGAAATCACTGTCAAAAACTTACCGACTACATGCTGTTGCTCTGAAACTGCAGCATCCTGACAGCTCTTCTTACAAATACAAGAAACAGGTACCTCCGACAACATTTCTACCTAAAGTTCAAATCAAAATGACACACCGGCGGATGACGCCTATATGATCTCTGCCTTGATACAAGACAGTGTCTGTGAAATATCACACATAACCCACTTCTCTGACAGCATGGGGTCTGACAGTTGCTTGTCTTCTGTCATGTACAGATGTCATAGATAAAAAAGCGGTTCCTTCATGCATTTTTCTTTCCAACTCAAGTTGACACCCAAAGTATCTTTGTTATAATATTTGACATTATCTGTGACTTACCCAGCACATTCTGTTGCTCTGCGACTGCAGCGTCCAGTAACTGCTCGTGATCCGTCACATCATCCAGCAGACAGCGGTGCTCCTCTCGCTTCAGATCCAACATGGCCTGGACCTGCTCCGCCTCATCATTCATACCAGACTCCAGCAGTCCATTGGCCAGACGTTCTCCTGCCGCCAACAGATCTGGTGTGGAAACATACAATGAAGATGAAATATATATACTTTCTCTGCTGCTATTTTGACAGCTCAGGGCCTATTTTGTCACCTGTCTTACCTGTTGTATTTCCACAAGGTGAAGATTATTTGATTTTGTGTCTACAGAACACTGATCCTGAATTATATGTCAATTTTTTAGTTATGAAAACTTGGAGAGGGATCTATTCATGAAAAGTAAATGCACATCAACTTGAATAAATAATTTATCCTCTCACAAATGTTAAACGCAGGTCTCATATAGCCAGATCATTCTGTCAGACTACAGCAATGGTATGCTTTAGGGGAATTTCCTTAGATATTCTGACACTCTTTTGAGAATAACTTGAATCTGGCACATACAGACAAAATAAAAAAAAAAAGCTGGCTTGGGCAAGTATTTTGTCAAAGACAACACTGACCTTTCAACTTTCTCTCCTGGCCAATAAGGTCTGCCTTGATAGCCTTGAGCTGTTCAAGGTCATGTGCTCCTTTCTGTGGGTCAAGGCCGAAGTCTTCATTGACCAGGTTGTTGAGGCGCTCCTGGAGGGCTGGGTAAGCCTGGGACAGTCTGCACAACAGACAGAACAACAAACAAATGTACTTTGCAAGAGTCAATTCAGTAACAAACTTCACTAAGAATATTAAAACACAACATAAAAAAATCTGTTACACTGTTACATACTATTGTACCTGAGGTATATACCTGTCCTGCAGACCGGATTGAATGGACCACTTGCATATCTGTTTATTCATCAGTCTATCCATTCATCCATTCATAATCCATTCAATCATCCATCTCCCCACCCATCCATCTGTCCATCAGTCTGCTGCCCCATCTGTCTGTGCATCCATCCATCCACACACCCACCCATCCATCAGTCCATCGATCAGTCCATCCATCTATCCATCCAATTATCCATCCATCCA
>JBCEWB010232428.1:0-22564 GCA_039654565.1 Peronia peronii
TCGAAGCCGATTAATTTTAGCCTAATTTTTCAAGGAGTGGAATCTGTGCTCTATATCATGTCAACCCACAATCCAGACCCCCTTCCTCCCCAAGATGTTGGCTTCAGCTTCATGCAAATTTTCCCCATTAAATTTTCTCGGGAGGTTATCTCGACTGGGAAGAGAGAGGCGGCATCAACTGTTTGCTGACGCGCGCATGAGCAGTGGTGGAAAGGGAGGCTAGGCTAGTCATCAGGTGGGCCTCGCATACTATACAAAGATTACGTTGTTCTAGACAGTAATACAGGTAGACAAAGCATCGCCCTTCCCAACCTGCACTCCCCTCCCCCTAAACCCCTTTCCGCACAATAGCCCTTTTCGTTTACATCATCAAGGCGATGGGGGTTGGTCTTCACATCTTCGTACGTTCGTACGAATAGGCCTTGCCTACTATCAATGAATAAAAATATCGCTAGAACACAAAATCGAGAAATTGACCCTCAGAATCGAGTTTCACTGCCGACTTTGGCCTTCAGATTTGTCTACATCCTCTAGCCTGTCTATGAACTCTAAACTCTGACCTTTTCCTCTGGGACTTAAGCAATATCAGGTTGTCCAGCAGGTCCGGCCACAGGCCTTGTTTGTTGCAGTGCTCACACACAAAGTGACCTGTTGGGAGGAGGAGGGGGGTAAGAGATAAGGACAATGGTGAGCTCAGGGGTCAGATGAAGACAGAGAGGAATGACCAGATGGCCAAGCTAAGTACATATATCTGCAGATCTTCCACCAGCCAGAATCTCATTCTCTGCTTGGATTCTTTGCTTGTCAACTGCAGAAATGTCATCTGTTTATCACTTCAGCACTAACCAAGTGGATCACTAGACGACCTGGCCCTCTATAGTTGTGATGGTTGCAACATCAAAGTTAACACGAATGCCTCACACAGCCACAACTTCTCATATTTGCCTTCTGATCTCAAGATAAAACTGATCAAGAACTGAGCTGTAGATGAATTCTGAGTATATCATCAATAATTACACTGTCTGACTTGCTCTGGTGTGACCTTAGATATCAGAAAGTTTTACCATACAACCAAAGTACAATGACTCTTGTCTGAGTCCTATTTCCTCTAGAATAGATTCCCACCTACAGACTTGCTTCTTCTGGATCTCAAAAATCCACATCTAGGGTATTTCAGGCAAAAACCAGAACACATCTCCAGGAAAATCTACCACCTTCCTTGAACTACCTGAGATTTGCCATGTTCTGTAAACTCTGGAGCTCCTGTATTTCCCTATCATAGATTAGAATGATCACAACTCATGTTAAACCACGGACCACCATGTACAGTTGAGACATACAGTTGAGTCCGCTTTATTCAAATTTACTGGGACCACCCTAATGGGTTCGAGTAAAGAGAGTCTTGACTTCCAATTTTAACAAGGGGGGCGATTATTGAATGATTAACGAGGCTTTATTTTAATTATTTTATTACAGGATTATTTCTCTTTACAAACAAATTATGCCATGGCTTCCAAACTTCCCTTTTATCTTAAATTCAGGTTCACTGGTTCAATTGGATTGTTAGCCCTAACAAGGGCTGCCTTGAAAGCGAAAGTAAAGTAAAGAAAAGCAAGGCAGAAATAGTGTTTAATCCTGGAAAAGACCATTTTGTATAAGCTTACAAGTAACTACAGCCCTGAAAGGAACTGTTGAGTAGATTTTAGTCCTGAAATGGACTGTTAGTGAAGTCTTAGTCCTGAAATGGGCTGTTGAGTCAGTTTTACCGCTGAAAAGGGCTACTAATAAAGTTTTAACTATAAAAACAGTAAGAGGAAGCCATCACAGTCTGTGAGGGTGCCTATATAAAGTAAGTCAACTGCGATCGAAAAAAACGAGCGCAACATAGAATCCAGCCTATCCCGTCACAGTGCTACTAGAACCAAGACAGTGATCATCATAATACAGGGGCATCGCCTTAGTATAGTGTTGCTGACACACTTAGGTTATACACGTACAAGTGTAGTGGTACGTGTATGTGTATACCTTTACTATGGTAGGCTCCGTCAGGATGTTTGACTATCAATTGCTCGGCAGCACTGGCCCTTGTTTGCTGTTCTCCTCTCCCCCGCTGAACACACAAGGCCTACTAATGCGCGGATGGCGTGGGGCACACTCAATACATATAAATGTATCATTTAATCCCTCTCGTCCCATCCACAGCGTTGTCTCCTTTGTTTTCAAACCACCGGCATCCACATTGTGGAAACCACATGCAGAGGACAACAGCCAATTTTTACCTTTGTGGCAGTGCTGAGTGATTCAAGTAAAAGGAATTGCCCAATCATGGCTTCTAGTTATGCGAAGGGATTTAATAGACACAAAGAACAAAAAATCTATTGTTTCATTTTTATTCGAATTATGTTCGATTTGAATTTGACAGGACTCGGCGAAGTAAATGCTTCACTGCGCCCCAATTTTGTGCCAAAAAGTAACAAAATAATCAGTCTTGCTCATTCTGTCCTTTGCTGTCCCCACCACCATTCAGTCCCACCCACTGTGCATGAGCTAACAGATATCCATTCTCTACTTTCTCATTTCTTACAACCAATCAGATGCATAGGCCATAATTCTGTGTTACCATAACAAAGACAGATTATACGTCTGATGTCAGCTCCTTCATCTGCCAGGTCATCTTACAATTGAGGCATCTTACAATTTATACTATGTAAAGATGCGAACATTTGATCACTGTATACAACATTGGATCAAATGTGGGAAAATGGGTGATGGTGGTGGGCTGACCATAGACATACCACATTTAACTCCCATTTTCCTGCACATGTGAAACTTGATTTTTGGACGTAGCTTGTACTATGGATAGCAGTGAAATGTTTAATGATTACAAATATTTGCCCACAAAAAGTACGGAGGACTGAGATCATCATTTGTTACCTTCACCCTCCCATCCCCCCCTTTACATACACACACACACACACAGACAGACAGACATACTCCCCCCATCCCTCCCCATCTCCCTCCCCTTGCCATGCTATGAGTATGAATGAGTCACTTACCTGAGGTTGTGTTGATGTACAGATGGTCTGTCTTAGCAGTCTGTGAGGAACGTAGGACCTTGGGACACTGACTGAGGATGCAGGTGTGGCCATGGCTCAGTCGCAATTTCATTTCCATCAACACCTGGCAATGACATGCATTGGAAACGTGTTACCGGTCTGTGCTACCTGTCTGTCTGAGCTGCCTGTCTGTGCTACCTGTCTGTCTGTGCTGCCATTACTGTTTTAAAGGTTATGGGTAACATAACACTGGACAAGAATCCAGACCCAAATTCTGATATGTCGAGTTATAGCAACTAGTCCACAAATCCAACATCTCGGTCAACCTACTTTGAGAAATGTGGACATATAAAATTATGAACTTGATCTAATAATGCCAGATCTCCAGACTACCCATCTGATGAGAGTAGAGATAGAGGACTGAAAGTCGCCTGGCAGGTCATTTAACTCGTGAGAGGTGGAGAAAGATGGCATGCGATATGACAAGTTTGTCAGCTCTGACAGAGATCAGATATAGGATGCT
The DNA here is from genome assembly GCA_039654565.1 of Peronia peronii. Classification (NCBI taxonomy): domain Eukaryota; kingdom Metazoa; phylum Mollusca; class Gastropoda; order Systellommatophora; family Onchidiidae; genus Peronia; species Peronia peronii. Next base: position 3,580 of record JBCEWB010232428.1, read on the forward strand.
CAGTACTCACACTGACTAGCCTCATTCTCTGTGCCTGACTGGCATAAAATGAAGACTATGGCATCTTTCCTTCTACTTCTACCCAGATTCAGCATCTCTACAGGTAAACTGGATTCTGACTTGCCTTTCTGACTGGTTCAAACTTAAAGTTGTACTCATAAACGTGCTTAAAAATCAATTCTGTAAATCTGGATAAAATTTTTTTAAATGAAAAACTTCGATGACCCAATGATCCAGATGTTGCAAAGTGACCTACCCCAGCACGAATATTAGTGGATAATTAGTAGCAGTGGGCTATGACTATCAATGTCTGGCTCAGGCATCTCGGTGTACAATGCATGCTCTTACCTAATTAGCACCACACTAACACAGCACATCAAAGTGAAACCCCCAACATAGCAACAATCAGTCAGGGACAGGTAAAATACTATCTAAACCAAAAGAATATGTCAAAATGTATAATACCACTTTTAGACATATGTAATATACAAAAACTGTCAGCTTTTCCGTGCTCAGACCCACAGACACACACAGTCAGTAAATTGCTGGCATGCCAGGCCTACATCTGTAAACACTCTAAAGCAGTACTCAGACATAAACTTCTCATCATTTCCTGCATTTTACACATAACCCCTTGCATCATATCAGCTTGTGCATGCAATGGTACTTTATAAAATAGCATATACTCATTTGTCTAACGGATCAAAATGACTGCACCCATTATCTCCTCAGTCTCTCTGGTCTGATGCTCAGTTCATGTGCACTGACTACTGACTCTCACATGTGCACTGATTACTGACTCACATGTGCACTGACTATTGACTCTCACATGTGCACTGACTATTGACTCTCACATGTGCACTGACTATTCACTCTCACATGTGCACTGATTACTGACTCTCACATGTGCACTGACTATTGACTCTCACATATGCACTGACTATTGACTCTCACATGTGCACTGACTATTGTCTCTCACATGTGCACTGACTATTCACTCTCACATGTGCACTGATTACTGACTCACATGTGCACTGACTATTGACTCTCACATGTGCACTGACTATTGACTTGCACATGTGCACTGATTACTGACTCACATGTGCACTGAATATTGACTCTCACATGCGCACTGACTCTCACATGTGCACTGATTACTGACTCTCACATGTGCACTGATTACTGACTCTCACATGTGCACTGATTACTGACTCTCACATGTGCACTGACTATGACTCTCACATGTGCACTGGCTACTGACTCTCACACGTCCACTGACTATGACTCTCACATGTGCACTGACTGTGACTTTCACATATGCACTGACTATGACTCTCACATGTGCACTGACTACTGACTCTCACATGTGCACTCTCTACTGACTCTCACATGTGCACTTACTGACTCTCACATGTGCACTGACTACTGACTCTCACATGTGCACTAACTATTGACTTTCACATGTGCACTGACTATGACTTTCACATGTGCACCGACTATTGACTTTCACATGTGCACTGACTACTGACTCTCACATGTCCACTGACGATGACTCTCACATGTCCATTGACAATAACTCTCACATGTGCACTGACTATTGAATCTCAAATGTGCACTGACTACTGACTTGCACACACACAAATTTGTAACACTGAAGCCTACATCTGACTCATTCGAACTCAAATTTGAAAGGACAAATTCCCAATTTACAGAAATGCAGACTGTATCAGAATTTATCGTGTGAAAAACATAGTCCAGCTCTCACATGCAAAACAAACCAGCAAAGTACAAAAAAAAATGAAGCACAGCCTAAATCCTGCAGATTTGAGACAACACCAAAGCACTGAGAAAAAGACTAATTCTTTCCATCAGGTCAGTTTTCAAACTCAGTACTAATAATGTCTCAGCATTCACAGCAAGACACTGACATCTCACGGTGTGACTTACCTGTTGAATGTGGCTTGCAGAGACCGGCACACTGGTTCCATTCTCCACCTCTCTAGTGAACCATCTCTTCCTGACAGGGTCAAGTCTCCAGCTCCCTGAGCCCTCTATCTGCGTGATGCTGTAGCATAATCTGGCACAACAGAGGAGCCGTCTACCTTTAACCCAGTACATTATGTGGCACACTCTGCGGTGGTTCGATCTGGACAACTCAAATCTAAGGTGAACAAAGCCAGCCTGAAGTCCAGCAGGTCATTCCTTCACTGTCACCTGCAAACAAAGAATTTGTCTCTCTACAAAATCAAAACAAGTTAACAACAAAATTCTTAAATTTATCATATTGTATTTTGATAAAAAGTTTTCTGGATGATCCCTAACAGTCCCTTTCCTAAAACAAGGCAGACAACATTCAAATTTGCCATTGTAATGGAATTCCCATAGATCATGAACAAGCCCATATATCACAACACAGGCACAAAAAGTCTTAGATAAAGACCAAGTATGTTTGAGTCACATTACTTTCTTTTCTTTTTCTCCCCCTGCACAATGGACCAAGTGTTTACAAGCACAAGCCTCTATTGCTTCAGATTTGGGAAGGGAAGCCTCAGAACTGTTTTGACCGAATGCCATAACTCTAGAACTGCAACTCAGCCTAAGGGCTGCAACGCCCTGCGGCGCACCTTGCCGGGCTTGTCAACCTGTATCGTCAGCGCCAGTGCTTAGCCTCAGGGTGTTTGTTTTGACTACAGAGACTCTGCCTTGGCTTCGGAGTGACACAATGCAAGCCCAGATTGACCACCATACTGACCAATGTCTTCCTCTCTAATCCATCCCCTAGCTCCACCTTTCTTCACACATATTATTTGAAAGGAGCTGATGGTAGGAGAAGGAGCTGTATTCACAAAGACGTGAAATCCATATGGATGTCAAATTTATCACTTCTCGTCACACAGGCTATTTGCATTACAGATTTGTTCATAACCTAATGTAACTGCCCACACTAAACCACTTCGCATAGGGGTGTATTTACGTTATCTTATAGAATCTTAGCACAAACTGCAAGCTATCATCCCTCTGACCACGTGGACTTAGATCAAGCCAGCGACGTTGATGGGGCAGCAGTGACTATAGAGAAATATATACATGTGGTCTAATGACGGCAAATATTGAGAGAACACAAGAGAGCTATCTGATATATAAACTAATAGATACATAGGACTTTAGCTTTCATTCATGGCAATTATAGTTTACTTGTGCTCTCAACAGCTTGATCACTGGTCAGTGCGAAACGCTGAGTGGGTCAAATGGTCAGGGGAGTCTGCGTTCTTATTCAGTATGGTGTAAACAAAGAGATTACATGTATTTGATACTCTCCTCCCGTGTGATCGTTTCTTTTGATTGTAGTTATAGATCATTTGAGAGGACTTGAGCAGGCCATGTGGCCTTTGATTTCTCTTCTTCCGTCTTTCTGTTACCTATTGCCAGGATTCGGCTCTATCTATGGGTTTTCTCACAATCTTATTCTAAGACAAAAATCATTGACTACTGAAAGATCTTGTACTTGGATGCAGCCGTACCTATTATGTGACATTTTGACAAAACTAAGTCCAATAAAAACCTAATTTTGGTCAACAAGATGAGAAATATCACAGCGATGTGACAGGGACAGCAGGGAAAAGCCAGACTGTATAAATCCGGGATGCGCACTATCAAGAGCGTTTCATCTGTTGTATATATACGTGCAGCGCACTTGTAGGGTTAAAATAAACATAGTCTATCAAAGTAGTTTATAAACATTTGGATTTGCTTCTAACAGATCTGCCTATTTATCTTATATGTTATCATAACATTAATAACAGTCTCTGACAGCATATATCATATATATGATCCTTTGCCAAAACGTGGGACTTAAGATAGGGTTACAGAGGTGGCAAATTCAAATGTCACCAAATAATTTCATTTTTGGCACATATGAACACTACTGTTACCTGCATAGTTTCACCAAGTGCAAGACCTGCAAGATACTTGATTGTAAAGATATTGTACTGTAAGTTACAAACATGAGACATTGTCTTGTACATAACAGTGATGACATGGATCAACAAATATCAACAACAGAAGAAAAATTAAAAATTTTTTTTCTTTATTATATTAAGCATTTCATTATGCATAAAACATAAAAGCACAAATGCAGGGCAATAAATGGTATAAAATATTGTATTCAACAAATTTATGTCATCATTGTTATGTACAAGTCAGTAAAAAAATGACAGTAATTAAAAACATTGCAATGAAACACAAAAGAACAACCGAAGAAAGAATTTTACATTATAGAACATCATAGCATTTTGTGAAGCATATAACACTACAGAGGAATTTCGAAAAATGCAAATATACCGGTGAAAATCGTAAAATAAGTCAAAACTTGACTTGTGATGACAGCAAATGTTACCATTGTAGTAATATCATAATAAAATTAAAAGTTATGAGCTCCAAAATACTTCAAATTTAAAAGAAAGGGGAACGAATACATTATCAACAGTGAAAATAGTTTTACATGTCATGTAGATCTAGTTACAGTGAGATTTTGTCTTGTACATAACTGTGACGACACAAAACATTACCAGTCAACAAATTTATGTCATCATAGTTATGTACAAATCAATACAGAAATAATTAAAATCATTGCAATAAAACACAAATGAACAAGAGAAAAATGTTTCACATTGTAGAAATTCAAAGCATTTAGCACATCAGAAGAATCAATGAAAAATGCATATGTACAGTTTAGAATATTTTTTTAAAAACTCAAAATTTGACTCGTACATAACAATGATGACAGAAATCTACAATATTTTGTTGAAAAGTAAATTTTGTATTGATTTCCCTTATTTTAGCAAAACATAAGTATTGCTACTCAGTGCATCAAAAGAAGAATAAATGTTTCTTCACTATTGTTGTTGTTTTTTATTGATTGTGTAATCACTGTTACGTACAAGTCAATTTATCCTTTCTTGATTCTTGGTTACACCTGGACTTAGGATTTGAGTCAAGATTGACAAATCAAAACAATTCGAGAATTGTACTAAACCATTACACAGCTCCTAGATCTAGATCTAACTATATAGGAGGATACCTGGGCTTATATATTGAATTTTTCTTTGACATCATCAAATGAGGACACTGGCATGTCACAAAAGTATTTTTGTTTTCTTCCGTTATCACTCCGAACACATTCATAAGAGCAGAAAATGATATTCAAGTTCAATTCACATCCAAATTTTCACAAAAGGTAAAACTAACGTAATGAAAATGTTTCTGATCACCTTTAAAAATGAAATACTATGACTGGAACATAACAGTTGTCTTGTACATAACTTGACGACAATCGCCATGTCATCAATTTTGCGTCAGAACGATCCCTAGATCTACAAACATGTTAACAAAGACATGCCAGTATCACACTTACTGGAAGTATTTTCCAATTAAACCATAATATAGCAGAGCAAATGTGTTAAAAACTGTAAAAGGCTAAAAAAAAAAAATGTCTTGTACATAACATTAGATCCAGGCGACTTGTATGTCACATGATAAGAACAGTTGATGACACACAACTTACGCTTTGGTCTGTAGGCTATGCCATCTTTGGCGAAAACAAAAATAAGCAATCGATAGTCATCATTTCCAGTGGTCAAAGTTGAGCCATTTATTAAAAACTAGGAATGAGCAAAAGTTTCTTGTACGTCACAAAATGACACCGATTTGTGACTAAAAATAGGTACCGATGAAAATCATCGAAACACCGATCAATTTCACTTTTCATCGCTTATCTCTTGTTGAAAATGAATGACCTACATTTTCAATTGGCAAGATTGCTAATGACATCGGTTTTAAAGGGTAAAATTGATTTTTTATGAGTATGACGCAAATGACGACACAGCGAACGTGTGTTCACTCAACTTTCAAGTCATTTAAGTCAAAAAATGCCTGAAACTTCATAAAATCCAGTTCATTTTATGATAATTCACTACATTCTCAATGTCTCTAGAGAAAATTGTGACTTAAAAGCCATGTTTATTGGGGTTGGTTTAATCTGAAATAGTCTGCTTGGAATGACCCTCGAGTTTTTCCTTAAAAAACATGGAATTTTGTGCAATTAACTCATTTACAAATACAAGGCAAAGAGACCAACACATCCTACAAAACAGCTCATACTGATTTCTTATCCATTTTGCCATACACATGCAGAGTTTGAATTTTAAATGATGAAAATTAATACTTTGCCAGAGGTTTCAATTGGTGATATAGAATTTCCCCCCATTTTGGCAAATGGTCATATGTATAGATCTAGATCTCTGTTTGGGGAAAAATTCTCAATAGTCTAACTTTACGTGCAAATTTTCCTGTTGTAACACTAATTGCAAGCCATGAAATCAGCAGTCAGTCATTTCTACACAACTATTTTGTGGTGCTGATAATGCAATACTTGAATGGAAAGCCATCATTCATTCATTGCCTGTCTCATAATGCAAGTTGCTTTTTACATGGACAAGAAGGCTTTTGTGTCAAAACATCTAGTGATAGCTGGTTAAATTTAATCAAAACAGCTCTCTACACCAGAAACTTGCATAACCACACAGATCTAGATCTAGAGCTAGCAATGACATTGAAGCCTAATGTGAAGTGCAAGTTATGTGGACAATATCGTTTGGTTTGCTCCTAGACTCTAGATCTCTCTACACCAGATCTAAATGTCGCAGGACAACACGCTGCTCATGTGGTTTGGGAGTCAACTATGAGGACTGTGTGGAGATTTTTATCTTTGCAGTTGGCCTATGCCGTGACATCTGACCAAAAAGACGCCCAAAATCTCATGCGAGTAAAAATCTCACCCACTTCACAAATCTAGCAGAAGATCAGGCAGCGTTCCCGCCATATTGTTTGTACCACACGACTCTCAACAACAGGACTTCAAATATTGTGTATTATTTCCCTTGGCATGGCACAAAGCGGCAGCTCGGACGAGACGTCCCGATTTTATGTACTTATGTCGATGAGTCACGTTTTATAGTTTTAGCTCAAGATATGGCTCAAGACTTGGTGTAATGATGTTGCGAAATATTAATTTGTAATCTTATTATCACGGTTTGTGATGTGTTTGGCCATGAATACAGCAATCATCTTGATTCTATAGACTTAGTCTAGTTTGGGCTGGACCTGTCACAACCGATGATGAAGAGCGCAGTCATCAAGTTTTATAATGACTTTGAGCTGCTTATTTCACCCCGAGAGAATCGGGTATGTGTCCCCTCCTCCCCCCCCCCCACCCTTTCGTAAATACGCTCCTAAATTCTCACTACAGTCGGAGGGGGTGTCTTTCTAACCAACAGCATTGCCTATAAATTATTGCTAACCATCGCACGTTTAAACCACACGCTTTTAGGGTTTTTTTTGTTGTTGTTGTTTTTTTGTTTTTTTTTTTCCCAAAATGTCATTAAATGAATTAACAAAAAAAAAGATATATAAATGGGATCTTCCATTTCGTATGAACAATTTTAACCAGCTTAACTCAGACTTGAACTGATGAACAATTCGTCGTAATTGATGTCACAGAAACAGACACTGAAGTAGTCAAAGTGTTTCTGATAGACAATCTCATTTGGAAGGTTACTTTTTTTTTTGGGGGGGGGGGGTATTTTGTTTTGTTTTTGTTGTGTTTCAAATTTTATTATTATCATTGTTTTTACATACTATTTAAAATGCCTTCTCAATCCCTGTCACTCAACCCTAATGCAGTGAGATAGTTTTGACGCGTTAAAGAAATGTTAGCCCAAGATGTTTGCTCTACGCAATAAGCACGTAATGTTGTCACACACAGAGATTGCAGTGAAAGATAAAATACTCGTAGTGTACGTGTTGGGTTGTTTCCCCCCCCCCCCCCCCCCCCCCTTTCCTCCTCTCTGTTTCTCATCAACATTTTTTTTCTTTCCTCCTGCCATGTGATCTTCTATACGTGTACTGACTGCCTTAAGAAAATGTACATTTTATTTGATGATTTTATGGAACACAACTAGATCTAAACAAGAAGTGAAAAGAACAATAAAACATGGCCCATTACAATTTTTGTCATTGCGGGAGTTCCTGTGGGTAGTAAACGCATTCAATACATTCGAAATCAATTTTAATTTCTACTTGTCGAGATCCTAAACGTGGGCATCGAGCGCGGATTCTCTTGTTCTCTGCCGCTTTACGAATAACCTTTGACCTCTAGGAGGTGGTTACTAAAAATAGGAAAGGTCGCCCTCCCCCTCTGCTAGAGGTCAATGGAATTTGCACACGGTTCTATCCTGATTTAACCACAATAACAACAAGGAACTAAATTTAGTTACCACGTGAAATGGAGGATGTAAGGTAAACTGGACGTGCCGAACCATTTTACTTCCTCAAAAAATTCTGCTCTCGAGGGATGTGTAATGTTACAGGATGTTCTCCTCTATCAGCACGTGATCGCTGACACCGCACTAAACCAGTCAGGAACTGAGAGCGGAGAGATCGACAGGGTGGAGGTCTGAGCTGTAGCCTTAGCGACATTATTATCGAGTGAGGCTACCGATTGATCGCGAGCAAAGAAACGGCAGCTTTCTTGGTTGTGTTTTTATCCAGACAGGTAAGAGCAGATTGATATGTAGGCCTAGAGAGACGTAGATCAAGCTTGGTTTCAGTAAAGTGAATGAACCCTAGGTCCAAGTAAGACAAAGAGTTTGCTCTCAAGCTCACATGTAGATCTAGATCTGACCATACTTAATATATATGGTTGTAACACTGTAATAGTGCAGAATGGTAGATCAAAGCGACCTCATATTTTTTAACCCCTCTTTCCTGTTTCATTGGTCCTGTCCCATATGGGCGAATATGGGAAATTTTAATTCTAGTTTCAAGATACGGCCAGTTGAAAAATTAGATGATTTGAAACATTTATTATAACTTGCTTTTTTTTTTTAATTTTATTTCGATTTCAGTTGTTTGCATTAATGGATTTTTCAACAAAGTTTTTTACACACAATAAAGATCAAACTATAAGCATGAAGACATGACCAAAAGTGAAAACCCAAATTTTGACGTCTTCGCCTCAAGGGCCAATTCGACGTGATTGGCAATTTGATGACTGTCGATTCCGAACCAAATGTAAAGGATAAATATTGAAAATAAACAATGAGATTACATACAAGAGCGAAAAAAATCAACATGGCAAGCGTTTCTGAATCCGAATCTCTGTAGATTTAATCTTCTTCGTTACTGGTGCCATTGGGTTGATGTGTAGGCACAGGTGTTTAACAGTGACAGTAGAAAACAGCTTGCCAGAATGACAGAATGAGTGAGAAATCATTGGCATAGGCCTGCTGGCACCAGAGATAGTTCACATGTAGGTTTGTTCTATTTCATTCGGAATGGGAAATCAATTGTTTTATTTCCATCACCAGAATCACTGAGAATACATGCTTCCATTCCCTACTTGAGCGAGCCTTCACATAAGATTTTCATTTTGAAGTCTTTCATCTCAGGAGCACCAAAGAATTAGGTGGCGGAACCGCAAGCCAGACATGCCTCAATTTTTAGCATTCTATTCTAGGCACATACAGTGTTTGACATTTTCATTTTTTATAGATCCAGTGATTTTCCAGTCTATTTCATCAGAGGATTTTAGTTTCCTACTAAAGGCTCTATCCGTTCTGTTTCTCAGCTATTTTCTCTCTTTCTTTTCTGTCTGTCCTGGGCTTGTTGTTTGAGTTAGTTAATTTCTTACCATTTGACATACCTGCTACCGAAAACAGCCAAATTCAGCTACCTAAATCAGATTGCAAACTGTTAATAAATATTTAGTTATGAGCCCTCCTTTCAACATCAAAGTTGAGGTCGTAATATTTTTATTTCAATGACAAGACACTGTAGATTGTGAGTTTCTTCCAAGCTATTGTTCCGTCCTTTTTCTCAAATAGCATCCGGTTATGAAAACTGGCGATTGTCATTTCATGTTATATATATTATGGTTGTTTACTTTTTATTTTCAATACCATCAGGCTGAACTGAAATCACTGCACATGGGAAAAAGACATTGTAGAACACACTGTTTGACAAAACTTGATTTGAGAGGCCATAGAAGTTGAATGATTTTTCACATACTGTTGGTAATGAGATCTTGTGTGATCTGGGCTGTAACAAAACATAACTCAGAGTGAGAGTGTTAGTTTTCTCCCCTATTGTTTGGTCTGCAAGTACATTTTACCTGTTAGTTTTATGCAATTAAATATGTCATGAATTTGATTTAAGGTGAAATTTACACTATTAGCCATATCTAATGACATACATTATAATCAGAGAAACAATGACAACAGAGTCATTACTCTCATATTTTTTTTCTTACAGTTATGTTAATCTTTAGCAATGAAAAAAAAAAACTTGAACAAAATGTCAACTGATAGTAGCAAAAGTCTACTGGGGAAGTGACATCACTTTCTGTTTGAAATGATGAGTCTGGCACATATACATTATTATTTAAGGCACATCATTCTGTTGAAAACTGAATGCCTTTTGAAGAGAGATTATAGATTATTTCAGGATTAAGAAAATGAAAATTTGCCATCTTTCCATGTAGTCCTCAAATATTGAATGTCATACTTTGTAAATTGTGCTAGCCATGATCAAGTTCATCACAGATAGGAATTTGCTCATCATATATTTTATCATTTACCTATAACTATAGATCTATTGCTCTACCAAACGCAAATCTCCTGGGCAATGTCTTTTTCCCACCATTTTACATAACATCAGCAATGGTGCATGTGCAAATTTTTTACAAAATGATTTTTTGTTCCTGCAGTCAATTTCCAATGCCCTTAACTGTAGTTCTTCTTGCAGTCTGCACCGTCCCCCTTCCTCCCACCTCCAACTTCCTCAGGAAATTGTCATCTCATAATAATTGTTGCTTTGACAGTCAGCATTAGCTTACAACTGTCTGTGTTTCATTGATTTCACAGGTCTGGTGTTGGACTACCCGTCACTGACAGCAGCCACAGACAAAGATGGAAATCTCTGTGACAGCAGCCAAGGTCATCTGCCTGGTCAGTGTCCTACTGTTGACTCTCATTTTCAGTGTCACTCCTTACTTCCTGGTGCTGCGGGGATCAAGGTCACTGGTGAGTGCCAGATTTCGGGAGAGGATGGTTGCTATTCTCAACTGTTTTGCAGGAGGTGTTTTTCTGAGCACCTTGTTACTCCATCTTATGACTGAAGGATCAGAGGAATTTGATGAGTACAAATCTGAGGCTCAACTGGACACTGCATTTCCTCTCTTCAATACATTTGTTGGTGGGGGATTTTTCCTGGTGGCTTTTGTAGAACTGATCATGCATAGATGTCTGCGCAGGGATGACCCCGGGCACTCACAGTCACATGACATGTCCACTTCCTCAGTGGGACAGTACGGAGCTGTCGGAAACTACAGGAAAATGGCAGACTCGGAACTGCCTAGCAACAACCATGCTCATCATGAAACTAGCATCGATGGTGAAACTAAAAGTCTCATTGGAACAAAAAGAGTTTCTGAAAGCAGTTCTCTTATGGGCAGAGTTCGACAAGATGGTCTACCACAGGCAGAGGATGAGATTGAAATCAGGTCCGAAACGAATCCGTTGTTTGAGGTGCCACCTGGTGTCCTGCGAGCCTTCCTGCTGTTGATAGCCTTGTCATTCCACACCATCTTTGATGGCTTGGCTGTAGGTTTACAGAAGGAAACCTCTGAAGTTTGGCAAGTCTTTTTGGCCATTTCTATACACAAGAGCATCATTGCATTTTGTCTGGGCTTTGAGCTGTTCAAATGTTACGTTGCTGACCCTTGTAAAGCATTTCTCTGGCTCTGCCTCTTCTCTCTGATGTCACCTATTGGCATTGGTCTTGGCATTTACTTGACATCTGGTGGTATTAGTGAACTGGCCAAACTTCTGTCATCAGGGATCCTGCAGGGTTTGGCTGCGGGCACATTTTTGTATGTTACTTTTCTAGAAATTCTTTGTGTATACATAGGACACCATTGCAGAGGCGAATTTCTGCATGTTTTTTCTGCATTACTCGGATTTTGCTTCATGGCACTTGTTAAACTGCTAGATCATGAATAGAGAGGGGAGGGCAGAATATGTCTGGTTGCCAGAATTGGCCATGAAGATCACTACTGAATGAGAACAGCGTCAAACACTTAAGGTGATCACTAGTCACATTGAGAAAGAAAAGTTATTTTGTGCTATATAAGTCCGTCTTAGATTACATTGTAATATCCGTATTTTTCATCAAACAGTTTTATGAGGGGGGATAAATATGTGCTTTTAGTATGATTATGTATTTTTTTTAACCACAGGCTGTTTCTCTCTAATGTGCTTTTTATTCAGTAGCCATGATCTTTACCTTTCTGAATTCGGTGTTTTGCTGCTTCTATATGTCACTTTTACTTCATTTTATGGCACTATAGTTTGTTATTTAATGACTTTAATTGTAATGAACCGTTGAAATTATCTCAAGATTGTGTTGAGTGGAAGATTATGGTCCATGACCTTTGATCTGGAAAGGGTGACTGGATGAGAATGAAATGGGATATGATCACATTTTTACGTAGCTGCATGGCTTTGGCTATTTTGTTCAGCCAAAACTGTCACGGTGTCTCAGGTGACCTGTTTGATATGAAATTTAACTTTCTTGTGTAAGGTGCGAATAGCAGCCTGAGCTACATCTGTAGAGGGAGACAAATGATCCTCCATTTTCCAAGTACAGACATTTGAATTGTCTTTCCTTTGTGTTGGTCACAAACCTGTTTAAGTCCTATAAACTCAGGAAAGTATTTGGTTGGTTGGCTTGAACTTAAGAATAAAGATCTTAACGGTGAGAAGATCAGCTGTTCCTGCCTGCACAAACATAATGATTGGTAATTTACTCTAGAAATGTAATTCTAGTGGAATATTAAATCCCTTGAGGCATTTGAGCCAGAATGTTCATCTCTTGAATGATATTTTAATGTTATCTGTTGCAGGGTGTCCTTGACTTTTGACTTATAGCCAAGATTGATAGACTACAACTTTCTGTTTTTGTCATGCATTTGTGGAATTTCTGCTGTCAGTAAGAAATGCAGACTCCAAAATTGTCTTACACTCTACTAATGTGCCACATGTCTTTGGCTTTCAAGTGTTAAGTTGCAAGTAAAGGATGATTCTAATTTTTATTCTGTCAAATCTGTCAAGCCAGAAAAACAAAAAACATGGCTTACAGTTTTTGCTTCTTGACCATGAACATTTAAATTTGGCCAGTGAAATTTAAACTGAAAAGTTCTGCTACTTTTGATCTGCATGGGTGATTGATATTGTATGATTCCAGAGAAGCAAACGCTTTCTCTGTGAAGTATTTTAATGACCATAAATAAAACAATGCTGTTTGACATTTAATTATGAGAGAATCAATTTCAAAGACGTGACCTGCGATTCATTCATTCTAGGCCGTGGCACACATCAGGGAGGACTTACATATAAAAGTTCAGAGTTAAAAATGAAAGTAAATAATGATTTCCTTGTCTGCTTGGGATGAAGAGGCACCAAAAAAAATGACTTGCAGTTCACCAGGTTTTGATTTTTATTACATTTTCCATGGCAATCATTTTATCAGATAATTTATATGGAAAGATTTTCTCTTATGACTGCACGTTTTATTAAAACATGGCTTTTGTGTACATTAAGCTTTTTGTATGAAAATTTGTCTGATCCTGTGATGAATTCTGCTATGAAGCGGCTAGCTGGACTAATTGACAACATCTATCGTTTTGGATTATAGTATTATAATGTTAATTTTTACCAAGAACTGATTGTTGTCTGTGGCCAAATGGATAAGTGACCAGACTGATATTCCGATGAACCTGGGTTCAAATCTCAGCCATGCCATTTTTGACAATTTTTTTTTTGTTAGTAATAACAATTTAATGTATGTGTAGTTGACCTAGTTTTTGTGCCTATATACAGTATGTACAATTTTGAGGAATTACTTGAAGAAGATGCTATCCCCTTGATCTTGCATACGTCATCCACTGAGAGTGAAGGGTTCATCTCCAGCTCCAACACGTCCACATCTGTAGATCTGTATACTTCTTTTTCTGTTCCTTGTAAGGTGTGTGTGTTTGAGTCTTCTTGACAGAACGTTTGTATTTTTCTGTCCTTTTTTTTTTTTTTTTTGAGGGTGTAGTTGAAGAAGATGTACTGTCATGTAGAATGGAGTGATCTGGATCTAGATCTAGACCGCATTCAGTGTTTCAAATACAGTGTTAAGAAAAAAAGATCGTCAAGCTTGATGATAAAACTTAACCATCATTTACTGATGGCATATTTTTAGCTAACAGTGTCTAAAGCCACACGCACATCCCTCCAACCCACGTCCCAAAGGAACATGATGCAGACATAGAACTTCACAGCTACATGATAATGACACAGACAGAATAAGTCCGGCTAGACTTGGAGACTATACGGTTAAGCCCGGCTAGCCATGGCCATTCTGACATCATTGATATTTTGCCTGAACATAACAACTTTTCACACAACTCTCATCATGGCATTGGTGAACTTACTCAGTATCACTGCACAGGCTAGTGGAAAGACATAGCTGGCTGGCAAGTGCACTGGTACAAATCTGCGGTAAGGTCTAAGTATGAAGTAAATGTAAGACTATGTGAGAAACTTCTGATTTTTTAGCCACTCATGAAAAACTGCTGTGTTTGATTAACGAAACAAAACCCTCTTCTTATTTTCACTCAAGTCTCAGTTACAACAGAAATGGTTGGGTCCATTCGGTTGGTCATAGCTAAGCCGTATGATGATTGTTAGTCATGGTTCTGTCCCCTGACGTTGTGATGAAGAAAATGTGGAGATTTAAAACTCCTGGTTTTGACAATGACAGTGACGATGTGAATCCACCAGGTCATCTGTTGCCTCTTTGTAAATGTCATATCAGTGGTTTTAAAGATACAGAGAAAGGAAACTGAAAGAGTGGTCATTTGTAACCTTTTTCACAAAACTAAAGTGTCGTTAAAGAGCCATTTCTACCTCTACAGTTTTATATAATTAATATAAATCTATGTGCAGTTTGGTGCATAATTCAGGTAGAATTCAGAGGTCACTCTTGGTCCTAGTGGAAAAAGCTGGCCAGAGAGATAACTGGGACATTGAAAAGAAAACAGTGTATATAAGGGGACCACAAAACTGAGCTGGCCAACAGAAAATGAGGAAGTTCGCACCTGGACTGGCCAGGTTATGCTGTTCAACCCTCCCTTCCCATCATGTTCTGTTAGTCTAGAGCGTTAATCAGTGACGTCAGCGGTCCCCTTGCACCAAGGCCTAGGACGGTCAAGGTCTGTTTGCTGCCATTGGCGCAGGGATGAGATGGTACAGCTTTTGGTCATGATTTACATAATATATGTATGTAGGTCATTGCGTACGTATATGCACCACCAGACCGGCCTGTCGTAATATTTGGCACCAGGTCAAAGTATCACTGGACTTCCACGCCTAGTCCAAAACCGTCATTCCTTGGGATATGAGATTCGCCACGTTTACATTTTTTGTACTGTTGGTGGAGGGAGGGGGAGGGGGGGGGGGGTAGACTTAAGTTTGTTTTCGTTTGTGGCAAATTCATCTTACACATATATACACATAATATTATTACCATAAGCCTATACTATGTATGTGTTAACGTGTATATCATATGTGTTCCTATTTTTAATGCATCACAACGTCGTTCCAGGCTCCAGTTTGTTTGATTTCATATTGGGCTCAATTCATAAAGACTATGTATACAGAAATAACGCACTGTGTTTCGTATTATATGTATGGGTATGATATGCATTCCATACAGCAGGACTAACAACAATCTACTGTCTACCACAAATAATAAGCTCTCTTGTTCTTGTACTTAATAAACAGATGAAAACCTGTCAATGTCTGCCGTTGTGATTTGATCCTTGTATGTCTAATTGTTCGTCGTCCTGTGAGTTCAAGGCCACCGGGAGGCAAACAGAGGGAGAGTATTCGGTACACCAGCACTGGTTGTACTGTAACCCCTGGTTAGGGGGAGGGGGGTGGAGAGGGCTCAGCCTGATAGAGCAGGTTACTGGCCTACTGACATACAGAAAAGATAAGCACCAGACAGTAGAACATGTAGACTATATGAGATAACATATCTATGTCCAACTGCGGTCTTTGGCACGATCGATCAAGTCAGCAACAACTTTCAACAGGAAATGCGCGTATTAGCTCCGAGAGAAACAAAAATCTGTAACATAGTAATGTACAAGTCCATGTATCGCCAGGCCCTGCCATCAACTAGACTAGACAGTACTTTTTTTACTGTATTAACACAATATTATCACTGACATTAGTGACATCAATCAGACTGTGCGCACCTTGGATGCCAGACAGAATCAGTCCCCCGAAGGGACCCAGGGTAGGCAATATAAGTAGATTCTTTGTTCCCACCTGCAGGCGGTGAAAGCCCGCTGTCGGTGAGATGTCTCCCATGGCATGACATCTTTGATAGTGACATCTCTTCTCTCTCCTCGCTCCTGTCTTCTGTCCCTCTCTCTCTCTCTCTCTCTCTCTCTCTTTCTCTCTCTTCTCTCTTCATTTTAATGTGTAAATGTATCTTACCGTATTTGACACAATATGGCCGTGGTTGTGCTGATGGGCCGTTAAACCCTAACACAAACCCAAAACCCAAGAGAGAATCAGAGACCAATGATTTGATAACTGCTCTCTGGTGACTTTCCTTCTGAACCGATCAGGTTCAAATGTTCTGTGATGGCTCCTCTCTTTTCTGTGATTCAAACGAATGTACTCGTGAGGTGTGACTGTACAGACAAATAAAATAAGGACAACTAATAGATCATAATGACAATCTCTAAGTGTGACCCAAGTTCGCCATCTGACACTTCCCATACGACCTCCAGTCTCCAGCCCTTAGGCTTGTCTCCTTCAGGTGTAGCGAGATAAACTACCGCTTAGTCAGCCATCATCATCCACACTGGCACGGGTTCAACTTCGTGTTACAAGTTACAGCCATTGTCTGCAATAATCACAGTGTTTGAACAATGATACATACATGTCTAGCACTAGTAGCAGGGTGTAGTCCCATCCATCCTTACCCCCACCTGCCTTTTGCCCTTACCTTTACTGACTTTACATTATCTGAACAATAGAGCGAAAATATTTGGGGAAAACGTTTAGGTAACACCCCGAACTGAGCTGGCTACATAATTTCAGTACTAAAGACATATACATGTATATAGGAAAGTATTGCATGTAGTACTAAAGAAAGGACATCCGGGCCGTGTAGAATGAGATCAAAAACGCAGATCAAATTTAGCCCAACACCAGTTGGTCCGCCCGTCACCAGATCTTGCAGATGTAGCTCGAGTTACAGCCAGGCAGTTCAGCACAAAGGCACGTGATGATATGGGCGTAGTTTGTCCTTAACGTAACAAATCGATGGCTGCACGGAGGAAGGGTCTCAGTCCACTTTTCCAAGTTTTGAGAAAACGGCGATTGAATTTTTTTCCAAGGCTTTTCAATTTCTTCATTCACTAGTTTTTCGGTTTTGTTTGTTTGTTTGTTTAGTTGTTGTTGTTGTTGGTGGTGGTGGTGGTGGCGTTGTTGTTGTTGTTGTTGTTGTTGTTGTTGTTGTTGTTGTTGTTGTTGTTGTTGTTGTTTTCACAGTGACTGTCAACAATTGTAGGGATTTTCTCATAAAACTGGACCAATGCTCGTGAAAAGTTATATCATGTAATAAAATTGAGCTTATCAATCTTGCACTCATCACAGTTTGAGGGATTTGGGCATATTTTTGAACTCACGCATTTCTTGCGTCGACACATCTCTTATTTTCGCATCTTGTATCACATGATAAATAACATTATGATATATGTATCGTTGTACGTGCATAATTCTACATGTACATGCATTAAGACCGAAATATCCAGGTAATGATGCACACAATGAGAAGTGCTGCTCTATCTACTGTCTGCTGTTCCATCTTAAAATCCCGAGTTTCATTTCAATCCTGATTGATGGATATTTTTGTAAGTTGCAATCCTTTTGCAAAACTGCCTAGCTACGTTATCGTACGTTTTTGAATTAAGTGTTTAACTCCGGACCCCTAAAACAAAATCCAAGCCCTTGACTGCGATTTAAACCCGAAAACTGGCATATTACATATCATCAAATGTCCAATAGTAATCGTCATGTGGACGGATTTGCAGATATTGGTTCAATAGTAATAATAATAAAGCTGTTTTATTCACAATGGAGATTATGGTCTATTTCCTCTAAGCCATACTGAAGAGCTTGTCTTGCCCGTCGCTGTCTTCTGACTGTGATTGCATGAGCTGATCTGTGACACCAGACCCACTAGCTGAGGGTCAACTTTTGTGGGAACTGGAGGATTTCACTGACAACATGTGGACCACAATTTATTCTTCATCTTCAATGATTCTTTTATTTGACAGTAAATTGTTGGCAGGAGTCTTGAAATTGTTTAATTTACTGTGTGATCAATTTTCTCTGTTTGTATATATTTGATCGTTTTATAGTCATTCATTGTGAAAGTATAGATGTACTTGTGTTCCCTTTCAATAGCTGCATCATGTCATTGACACTTTTGTTATGTGGCTAATTAAGCACTAGACAGCACATATGCGATATAGGACTGGACAGCACACATGCAATGTATGTAACACTGGACACCACACATGCAATGTATGTAACACTGGACAGCACACATGCAATGTATGTAACACTGGGCGGCACAAATGCAATGTATGTAACACTGGACAGAACACATGCAATGTATGTAACACTGGACAGCACACATGCAATATATGTAACACTGGACACCACACATGCAATGTATGTAACACTGGACACCACACATGCAATGTATGTAACACTGGACAGCACACATGCAATGTATG
>JBCEWB010232538.1:2638-18833 GCA_039654565.1 Peronia peronii
GAATATATTCCAATTATTTTTTCATTTTTTCAATGAAATCTTAGAGCCCGACAATGTTTACATTATATGTCGGCCAATTTCGCCTATTTTTGTTGATTCTCGTTTTTTAATTTTTTATTTTAATTTTTTTTAAAGCATTCTAAAGAGTCATTATTCAGGTTTGTCATTGTGTACTCAGTTTTCATTTGGCATGATAAGAGATAAACAAACAAAACAAAGCTACATATGGGTTTGACTACTCACGGTCTCATTGTCTGGAGTGTTATGCCTTAAAAAAAAAAAAAAACTACGAACAATGCATATTATGATTTAAAGCTTCCACACCATGCATAATTATGTATTTATTTGTGTTCTGTTTTTTTTTTAATTATGTAAATTAATATTTTTATACTTATATATGACCATGGGACATAAAAATCTTTCATGTTTTTCCTCATGAAATCGTTTCTTTTTCTTTTTTTAAACTAAAATACTCCATTTGTGGTGAAAAAAAAGGATAGAATGAACAATGTGCGAACTAGTAGCAAGCCACAACTTTCAGTTTTTTTTGTTTTTGTTTTGCTTTGTTTTGTTTTTGTGCGTTTGTTTGTTTTTGTATTCATATACCGCCATTAAACAACAAGAGCTAGTCCATAGAGAAGAGGGTGGGATAGCTAATAAATCTTTAAGCGTTAAAATAAGCAGAATATTATAGGCCAGATTTTCGTCGTCATGGAAGGTCTGTTGGTAGTTATGGTCACAACTGAGAGCGTTGTGTAGTTCGTTACTTTGTTTTGTACAGTAGCGAGACAGTTATTGATTTTTGTTGAGTCTGAATAAGTCAACAAAAAGTGTACGTGACTTTTTCGTCCTTTGTTTTAATCTTTTCAATATTTGGAATAACCTTTGTCCTTGAATTCAAAATGGCATTCTAATACTAGACACCCAGCAGTGATTGTATGATGAGTCACAAATGAATGGCTGTCAATAGTTTTCCTTCACCTAAGTGCCACACTTCCCGCCGTAATGTGATGGAAACTCAAATGAGTGGCCTCTCAGGAGTATTGCCGTCTTGTACAAGAGGGTTCTTAAAGCTCAAGCCCATCTGACGCGTGATTTTCGATCAGTGCCACGATTAGACACTGCACTGCTGGTTTTGCATGGCTTCGTTGAAGCAGAAAGACCTACTTAAAATCTATGTTCGTCGAAAGCATGTTAACTATTTTCACATTGCTGTCCCCGGTTTAGGTTGGCAAAGTACTGTCCTTTATCTTTGTCCTATTTCTAACGAATTGTCAAGATTTTGCTTCTTTTGGAGATCGAGGATAGAGCTTTGCATTCAAATTTACCTTTGGAATAATTTGGAAAAGAATGGTTGCAGATGTTCACACGCACATAAATGAGTGACGGGAATTTCGAATGTGTCTAACGAGTCAGGGCAGCAATAAATTGCTTGTGTCGGTATCAGTTTTATCTCAGACCAAACATATTGATTATAATGGAGAAATTTCATCAGGCCTAGACGGGAGAACCGATAGGTCTAACTCATTATTAATATCTATGGACTTAAAACTGGCCGCTGATGGGAGATACACTTAAAGATATGTACGTCTGCAGATGAAACGAGGATAGACTGAGAGTCTCCGTCACTTGGTACTTTTTATGACTTTGTCTATGTCCATGATTTTAGGCTTTATTTTGTCTCGGTGCAGTCATTCAGCAACTGCAATAAATATGTAGCTAAATCAATCACGAAAAAGCAAACAGAAAAATTAGAATGGAAACCTGCCATACTAGCCGAAAATAGACTTTATAACCCTCACATTTTTAATATTCATCTGTGGTTGAAAATATAAATGAAATAAAATAGCACTATGGATCACACATGAGTAAATTGTTTTTTTAGTTTTGGGCAAGAAACTCAGCACTGGGGCAAAAACATCAAAATATTGCAGCACACCTTTTGTCGTGTTCTTTGGCTCACATCATGTCACCTGAAGGACGAAGTTAGACTGAAGAATTTATGGCTTTAGTCTTACTCCAAGAGTTTCCAAGTTCTCAAAAACAGAACAAGAACATCTGTCCAAATATTGAGTCGCATCCAGATCTCAAGAGTCAACAGCCTGTTTTTCAATGACAATAATTCATTCTAATGTCCTGTACACAGCGAGAGCAGTTACATCCTGCTTTTCTGTTGAACAATTGAAACAAAATCACAACCTTTCCCCAATCTCTTCTCTACCTCTTCCCTGGGCTTACTGTGGGGGGAGTGATTTTTCCAATTGCTCATCCTACACATCTGAAAGTTAGGTGTTTTATTTATGCCATCTTTATAAACAGTACAGGACAAGGCGCAGGGAAAGAAATGTGATTTTCCTTGTCATCACTAGCGGGTGCACTGCCTCAAGCCTTAAGTGGCCACGGTTTTCATAGCATCTTTTTTATCTCACTTCTTCTAACGTTCTTATCCATACTTGAGGGCTGTTGCAGTCCTGTCCCATTGGGAACATAGCTTAGAGTGAGGTGTATAATCTCGGGTATGGCTTATTTATTCGACTTCTTCACTGGCCCCTCCGCGACACATGGCATAAACTTGTCACCTCGCCCTGGCTGCTGGATCGGGATAGAGAAAAAGAAAAAGGGCGCATGTAAACTGACGCTGTGGAGAAAGTTTTAGCCTAAACAAATATTGTCTAGGCCCACTGGAAAACGTTAAAGAAGGCGAAGCAAGGAGTTTAATCCTAGGTCGTCATCTTGAGGCTATTTTTGTCAGTAATAAGGATGCCCTGTGCATAATTACTGTTCGATAGCAAGATATTTGTTTTTAATTGTCATTGATTTGTGTGGTTTCTATTCAAATTAGTCCTCCTTACACATACACAGAGATCGGGCTAGTCAGTTTCAAGGAAAACTTCAACGATATATCAGCTGCCAATAGAATGAGCAGAATTTTTTTTTCTTTCGTCCATTTGATGAAATTTACCTATTATGCTGATATGGCGAAGCTAAGGCGTTGTGCTGAAAAGCGTTGTCACAGTATGCATTGATGACTTGAGCAACTTCAAACTTACATTGGTTATGTTGATCGCCGATGGTTGTACTGGCCTGTCCCTGGCAAATCACTGAATTGATAGAAACTGACTTGTTGGGTGCCCCGATGATGAAAGCTAAATTGATTGAAACACCATGGAAAAACTGTGATTCCGTACTGTCATTTTCATTTTCATGCTTATAAAACAGTCATTATCAATGAGTTATTTTACGAGAGACATAAATATTAATCACTGAAACTGTTGGATCCTTATTGCACGCCTCTTGGCCATAGGTTCGAGTTTTCATAATGTTGGTATTGCGACAGTGAAACAAAAGACACGAAAACAGTTGACTACTGAAACACTTAAGAGTTCTTTCCCTTCCTTGATCAGCTGATGACTTCTGTGATCTATATTTCAGTCACACTGGCGAATTGGAAATTAACACTTGCAGAACAGAAGGAGGTAGATGCCTCAATTTTTGTCTCTTATTCTATTTGAACTTATTTTCAAGTTTCCAATCCATTTGTGCCCAGTGACTTATTTCGGAGACATAACTTATTTGGGACGATCATTAAGTAAAAAAAAATACCGTATCACTCCCAAGTCATTCAGAAGGCAATTAATTTTTTTGGTTCCATATTTTAACTGTGCAGATAACCGGTTAACTATACGGGTGATCAGGCTGCCAAGGTCACACCGGTCACAGCAATTCAGAAGCCTGTGTTTGCTGTCCTTGAAAATATCTCACTGTTTTTTTTTTCCTCTGTTAAAAGTTTAACCATATAAGGGGTTTAACGTACTTTTGAATGTACTTAGCCTACAGCTAGTAGCATGGCTTTAACTCTGTCTGCGGACTCCCCGGAAGGGCGTATTCCTTATGACAAATAGGTTTAATTAGTTGCTTCATTTCCCCAAGCCGGCACTGTTCCACACATCCAATGTTAGATGGCGGGCGATGCTTAGCCAGTGCTCGTTTAGGGCTTACTCACAACCTCTCCTTTCCTCTCCGGATACAAATAAATGATAGATGCTTGTTCTTGCTTTTGTTTTGGTTTGCCTACTTAAAAACTATTTGATTTGCACATTTTTATATGTCCTTCCTCTGTGTTTGTTTATTTAACATTTTTTTCTGTATATTTTTTGTCCTAAGCCTGTCGACTATTGCATAAATTATAAACATGTTGTGTCCAAATTTAGGTCTCGTGATCTTCATTAAACCCTCCCAATTTCTTTTTATCCTTCGTTAATGATCGTTTTAATTTGCTTTTTTTTATGCCCTCTCTAGAATCACCGATCATGCATGTTCTGCCTGAAATGTTGGTTCCTCCTCATTCTCCTTGCCGATATTTTGCTATGTTTATTTCATCTAATCGATGTTGTTTATACACGCCTTTCCAGAGCTAGCCAGCCGTACACGCTCTGTGTGAAACTCGGTCACTCTGTAATCTTCCTAGACTTTTATTAGGCTTTATTATAAATAACTTTGCTTTTTTAGATTTGCTTAATCAGCATGTTGTCAATGAAAACGCCCGTCCTTTCTCCCCTGGCTCCGATAAATGTTAATTTATTCTCTTTTCATTACTATCGTCTCATTATTTCTCCTTATCTGTACAGTCATACACTCTATGCGAAATGACAGCATAATCCCAGATTTACATTTCTCCTTGCTTGTTTTTATCATCATTGCACGTGTACATGCTTTAGTGCTCTGTAATGAGATAATGTAGCTTCTTCTACACTTCACGGCAAATATTGAAGAATGTATTTTTTTTTTTTTTAAATGGCCGGCGTTTACTGTACACTGAGTTAGAAGAGAGAATGAAATGGCAATTTTTTTCACAATATATATAGCCTACGTATGTCTGTGTGTGTGTGCTTCAAACCATTTATGGGAGTAACCTTGTTGAAATTTCTCAACGTATTTTTGTGTACCGAATTAAATAGAACATCAGACCGCATCTTCAGTGTTGAATTTCCTTGATGTAACAAGTCTTCCCTTTTCTGTTTTTGATTAGTGCTCTGATTCATATTTTTGACGTCCCAGAATTTGATTCCTGAGAGAATTGCACATCGCTCCATACGCTATTTTCTCCAGCTCTAAGACCGTCTAGATTCCTCACACCATGTGCGTCAAAGCTGTATTTGACATGCTGTTTGTTTTCGATAAAGCCACATGTCATCTCGAAGACACCAAGCCCGCCTTGTGACCCGGATATCTTTCGAAGTTCCCGCATATGTAATCTCACAAACTTGACAATGTATACATTCCCCCGGGCTAAAGAAGAAATGGGCTGGTATTTTTCCTACATATGTATATACATAATCGTTTCTTTTTATTTATTTATTTATTTATTTATTTTTAGCTTGTGGTTTTGCCTCCTCTTCTTGCTTTTACAAATTTACAAGTTTGGTATTAAATGCAGCATGTGTGTATTTTTTAACGTCATGTTTTTAATGCCAAGTGGTTCTTAGCTGAAAAATTTAATGTGACATGAGACTCGTCGACAGCATGTATATTATACATATATTATATTTCTGTGTACACTATTTTTGAAAGTGTCTGTGCGAATAGTCAGGATTCACCGAATGTTGGGAATAATATTTTTACATATATTTTAGCTTACTGTTTAACCCGAAGAAATATTTGCTGTGATCTTATTTTTGGGTGATAATAATAGAGTTGCAGTGTATGTTTATTTGTATCTTGACGTGAGTTTATCATCCTGGCGTTACAATCCGAATGCCTACATCATTTGAATAAATAAAATAGGGCTTCTTTTTTTAAGCAGAGAAGATGAGAGGAAAAATAGCCATAGACAAAAATATTCTTATGTGTTTGGATCAATCAAAACCCGCAGATGTAAAAACGTATAGATCTACTTGTTGTAAATATCCATGATAAAAAAAAAATAATAATAAAATGTCACGCACAAATACTCATATGTATCTGTAATCAGTGCAAATAAACATATTTGTCAATATTGCGCATTCTTTCATGGTGGCCACATAAAGCAAAAGGATTATTTCATTCGGAACAATTCATATCTGGAGAGGGAATAAAATAGACTACCAGAAACACATAAAGTGTCTTATCAATTGTTAGATGTAAGGAATGCACTGTACACTTGTACAATACACTGGCATCTCAACAAAATATATTCAAGGAAATCGCGAGATTCTATTTTCTGTGATCCTTGTCTGTGAGGGTTGCTTACATTCATCAGCTGATGAACAGATGATGCATGTCTAGACTTGAAGTAATTGAAGTAGAGGCGTTGATGAAAAACCTGTTCACCTCAGCCATAGAGGGATGTCAGAGAGATGGAGGTGGAGGAAGAGGAAGAGGTAGGCAAAAAAAGATGCTGACCTATTTCATCTGGAACAGAGAGTAAGCATACTCACAAACATCATTTAGTGTGAAGTGAGGATGTGACAGATACACAAAGAAAGAAAACCGCCCAAGACAATAGTTTGAATTTCTTTGTGGTTTGCGAATGCCTAAAGCTTACATGAAAAAGCTTGTAAATGAAAATATGATGTCTAATTCGCCGCGGCTCATTCCTTCTCCATCAGTTTACCCCCCCCCCCCCCTTCCCCCACCTCCCTTCCCCCTAATAATTTATATTTCTTCTCTTCTTTCGAAATCCCTTTTATGGCGTGAATAACGCCATAAATTTTGTACTTTTTAGGTGTATTATTTGCCACCTGTTTTATCCCTTATAATAGCTGCTGTGTTTTCTGGCAGACAGTTTAATGTTCTTGCAGAGGAAGACAACCAACAGGCCCAATCGGCCTGTTGCATATGGCACGGAAATCATAGTCATGATAAGCACGTAGCCATAAAATCTAATTAGAATAAGCAATATCGTTTTTTTCTGTGGCTCGGCAGTCTCATATTTCAAACGAAACAGCAAGTTCGTTTATTTAAGAAGATACGTTGTCCATTCAAATTATTCAAATGCCTAAGATGATGAACTTTGAAAGAGCTGGAGCGTGGTCAACTTATAATACATGGTAATAGTTGTATGATGAAGTTTCGAAATGACGATCAGTGCAAGATATACATAATAAGTTTCGTTCATAGTCCATCGGAGATCAGATGTTGAACTGTTGGAGTAAGCCATTATACTTAATCGAATTTATACTAACTGACAGATAGCTGTGGTAAGAAACTAATCACTAGGAACCATCTTAGATTTCATCAAGACTTCTGTCTCATGAATATACAAAAAGAGGAGAAAAATAATAGCGATTTTCCTCATCAGGACCTGATGGTAACAGCGATTTCGACCGCCCTGACCTTTGCAATTGAAGGTTTCGTGTCCGACATTTATTACATGTATATATTTTTCTACCTCATACTTGCTATCATTATGTGAAGAGATGACTTTGTCTTATAGAAAGAATATCCCTCTTTAAAAAAGGCTGTGCAGAATGTGACAGATTTCATGTGGCTTTTACAGAATGTCATATTGACTGGCTCACAGCCTGCCGGGGCGCCACAGATGACTTGAAAATTATTCTTCGTTTGTTCCTGACTTCCGCCATCCTAAGTGATTTGACGAGAGGCTGGTTTGTCCATTCTTTCACGATATCCTCCCAAAGTTTCAATGCCAGAATATTGTAATTTAAATAGTTAGCCTGTTTCCTTATTTCTTGTCTTACGTATAGTATCTGAATCATTCAAGCTGGACATAGCTTCACTATATAAGCATGACAAATCAATCTTATAGTGACCACTAAACAAAGCCGATTTAATCTTAGAATAATTCTTAGATTAATGAAAACGACGAATTAATCTGAAAATAAAATCACTATAACCAGTCAGATCCAATTTTGAAGTGATTTACCAATGATGATTTTGCCTTATGCCACATGTTAAAGGTAATTTAATACTCCAATATGATAACTGAATCATGTCTGTGACGAGTACTTTAATGTGATCAATAAGCAAATTATGTCACTTGTACTATCAGTTGCATCATTAGTCGTTGCCTTAGGTGTGTGTGTATGTGTGTGTGAGTGTATGTGCACTGGTGTATGTTTGTGTGTGGCAGCGCGCTCGGAGAGGTTGAGGAGGGGGCGGGGGGAGATAACTAATGGGCTTAGAATCCGGAGGAATTTTCTTTTTCTATAGCCGATTCCAACTCCTAAAACGCATCGGCCCTAGCTTTCTACGTGATATGCGTACATGTGTGTATACATGCAACTCGTCCTTTTCAGTTTTCCCTTTCTTTTTTCTTCCCTGGTCTTCTTTACAATGGTTGCGGTTGGCCGCTGGGAAAATGTCATATATAACATCTCGGGTGTGGCTCGAATCTTGCGATACAACTTGATTCAAGAGCACCTCCGGCCTCGACACGGGAACTCTTGGGCATGGACGTTTTCATATCTCAGCCTATGATGAGGTAGAAATTAGAAATGTGCGACCCAATCATTTGATCCGCCCTTTGACCCGGCTCCTCGGGCAATTCTCACGAGTTTTATCTCTATTGATGCAGCGTTACGTTCAAAAAGTCGCAAGTGAATATGACTTAAAAGACAGCATGTGTTTTCTGCTTTCTGAGGACACGATCCTGTTCCATTAAAAACGATAAATACGTTGTTAAAATTGTGTCCGTCTCTTCGCGTTTTCGGGTTTAGTATTAATCTTATGCTTATCTAATTGTATGCCTCTGTGATCATTGTATGCCAAAAACAAGTTTTACACAATGCTCTTTGGCGATTCTTCCCAGATGTATGACAAAATTAAAACTCACTTTGTTTTTTGTTTGTTTGTTTGTTTTTCTACTAACTGTGTGATTATTATATGCCAGATCTAACTAGAGTAAATCGGGCTCAACATCATGCTCTGTCGCAGTGCTTCCAGATGTGCATGTACACCAAAGTTAATCGAGTTCAGAATTGTAATAAGTTTAAATAAAGCATAAATTAAATTGTGATTATGACAGGAAATGCTACATAATTATAACGAAGTTATAACCTGTTAATTAACCGTTTAATGCTGTACATGAATAATATGGCATCTCAATCCTGCTCTTAACTCGTTCCACCCATGATTGTAACAAAGGCAGTTGTGGAAAGAATCCTCTCAGTATGACATTTATTTGCCATTCAACTGGCTTTATTGTGAAAGCGTCAACCTTGTTTATTTATTCGTTTAGGTTTAATTTTTATAGTGACATAGATGGCATTCATATGAGACATATCAGGATTATGAACAGACTCGAAGATTTTTTCATTTGGATGGAAGGCGAGAGTTCGACTCTGAAATCGGTGTGCAGTATATATATATAAATTTTACGGATATAGTAACTTTGCTGGCTGATCTGAATTTTAAGTAGTTTTTCCCTTTGCAGTTTTCCGAAAAAACGGTATTGAAGTGTTTCAATGTTAAACTACGCAAAATCCCGCTGCTGACATGTTCTTGATATTGGTATCGTAAACGTTAAATGAAGGATAGTGATAATATCTGGGCAAGGCAATCGAAAAAAAATAAATAAATAAAATACGAAATGCTTCAAAGATGTTGAAGAAAATCGTAGTTCAAACTAACATTTCCGCAGAGACAACATTGTCAAATAAATGCGCCTGGTTGTCATATACCATATGTATCACATCTTTCTGCATCGACACAACACCTGTGTCATATTTTTTGTTACCCCGTGCTTTAATACTACACAGACGCCGCTCTCTCCTCAGTTTATTTTCATAACTGTTGGGACATTTCGAAAACGTTTTTACAAAAGAACAAAATTTGTTCTTTATATGGCTGTACACATTTCTTTTGGATCTCCTTGGTAGCAATCTTGTATACATATTTCAGAGTTTCGCCTCAGTCAATATGCTTGAAGTCTGTCCAGTTTTGCGTAAATTTGTCCTGGTGCTAAAATATCAATTACACCACTATGCCCGAGCAATTAGGGAAATGAAACTATTTTATGGAGCAGGGAGGAGAGGGAGAGGGAGGGAGAGAGAGAGAGAGAAAGTTATAATCTCACTGTCAAAGCATTCTCAAAGTCAAATTGTCACATGGGTTTCACAGCACAGCTGAGTACAAGAAATGTAGATGAAAAGTTTTTCTTTCTCACTCTTTCCCATCATGAAGTTGTCACTTTTCGTTCGACGCTCTTGCACACATGGATTTTGCAAGCCTAGTTGAAGACTTAATTACAGCATTACTGAACACAAGATAAGAGTTCTGATTTCCGCACGTGACGGAGACATATTGTATTGAGTTCCAATATTATAATGAACACACCATTGTGTAGTGAAATAAAGAGGATTTTGTAGTCTCCTTAAAACTTTATCAGGACGATTTATCACAAAAATAGTGATTAGTTCCTTGTGGATTATATTTTTTAGGTAATGGTCCTATCATTCCCTACTTCACATAGGTGTGAGACAGTAATTACACTACTGTGAACTCAGCGTTGCACATTTCTTTCGTATTTGTAGAAGTTTTACGTTACCGCTGGATGCTACCAAAATTTATTACGTTCCTTGTAAAGAGATCGTAAGAGTTCAGGGAGGATTGGAATAGGTCATCTTACAGGTTGAGAACCGGTAGACATGGCGTCATGTAGTCTCTACCGCTCAATGACTGCGTTGTTTCTCAAAAGCCAAAAGGAAATTCGCCACATACAACGCTCTTTCTTACAAAAAGAGGACAATCTATTCGCGGAAGCGGAAGTAATAGAGGCCAATATGGCGACACTATTCATACCACCATCGTTCGTATCATCGAATCCGCAAATTCTTGCCACAAGCGCGGCTTTGATAATGATACAGAGGCGTAACTAATCGGTTATTCCAACCACCTCACCGCCTATTACCCTTCCATTCAGTTATGAAGTTCTGGTTCTGTTTTCAATTCTCCTGCTTCCGACCCCCCCCCCCCCCCCCCTCCACTCCCTTTTTACTTTAAATATAATCATCCGTTTTTTTTCCCTTCAGCTTATTTCTATAAATTTTTCCAAGTTATTATTACTTTTTTTGTTATTGTTTGTTGTCTTTTTCTTCTTTTTGTTCTTCATAATCATCATAACTAGACGCAAATATAATATTACTGCACATATAGGTAAAAATGAATCAACCCTCATCCATTCATTTCTTCATCATTATCTCCCTCCATTCGTCGGTCTCTCTTTGCTCCCTTTGACTCCCTTCCATTTTTTCTGCCCCTCCCCTCCCCCGCCCGATTCAAACCGTCCACAAACACATACACATACATGTCTCACAAACTCACTTTGATCCCCAACTCCCATCCAGCCCTAACCGTTCACCATACCACAGCACTCATCTCTTTATCTCTGACCTCTTCTATCCCTCCCCATAAGAAGTACGGCCATCATTTATCTCAGAGTGAATGAAAGAAAGGTATGAGCCCGTGTTAAATCCTTGTGTGTCTTTTTCAGCCCACGGATTACCGTGTTTCCCACCTCTTTACTCTGAGGGGTCCACACAAGCGGCAGTGCTTTTCAATCATTTTCACATCAATACGGACTATTTTCTTACCCATAAGTGCTTGGTCTCAGAGATATAGGCTGATTTCCCTGCCGATATTCAAGAATAGCAAAGGCCTCAGGTGAATTAAAGAGTTCACTTTTGATATAAAACCAGCCTCAAGCATGGTATATCTTGTGAAACTTATGGAGATTTCGACACGATGAGCTTGGAATACCTTTATCGTTCCTCTGATATTACGAGACTCAATTATTATCATACTTGCTGATTTAACGGAGACAAGTGCTCTTTTTCTGTTGTTGTTGTTGTTGTTGTTGTTTGTTGTTGTTTGTTGTTGTTGTTGTTGTTGTTGTTGTTGTTGTTGTTGTTGTTATATATATGTATGATCGTTTTAACACCCTTCCTCTGCCGTGCTCTGTCTTTCAGAAGCCCGTCTGTTTAAATAAATCTTGCACGGGTCAATTAAAAATAATGGAGAAGTAGGGAAAGGGAGGGGGGATAACCATTCTTAGGAAGGGACAGTAATAATATTTGTGACATAACTTTTGAAGAGAATTTCGCTGCCTTCAAACTGCTGACGTGTTTAAGGTAATCACTTTGAATGAGATCATTGATCTGTGCTTTGAAAACTTTATTAAGATTTCAAAGTCATTAATAAAGATGATATAATAAAAATTCTCAAGATTCACTGTCAACATATGTGTGAATGAAGCCATGAAAAGCTCTTAAAAAGACTGGGGAATTTCGAGGAAAATGTCAGCTGTGTTTTCAATCAGTATGGTTATCGTATTTTGTTTTTTTTTAACATCAGTTTGTTAATCAGTTTTATATCCATTTGTCATGTCATAGGGGAAGCATAAAGTGCCTCAGTATTTTTCTTATAGCAGTGAAGTTTTTATCTGTACCTATAAATTTTATCTTCCTTTTCTTTATGTGACGTGTCAGGTAATTACAAGAATCATTGGTAAGTGTTCAGCTGAAAAAAAAAAGAGAGAGAGAAGACTAAAAGAAAGGGAAATACGTAGTTTGAACAGCAAAAATAGAAATCTAAGACAGAGAAACCTTCTTATTTTAATTTTTCTCCTCTATAAAAGATAAGATAATATCTCTGCAGGCTCTTTTAAGATATTTCGATAGAAAGGGAATGAGAAGAGCGAGAGCCAGCGGGCATCCATGAGAATGATACGTGAGTCGTCAGTACTTCTGGGACGGAACAGATCGGTTGGGCGGACAGACGTAAGAACAAACGGGCGTACAAACAAGTAGATCAGGCCAACCGGTGGAGAAAAATCCTTTGACACCATGCTTGTCAATAACTGAACAGCTCACATTCAGGTAGAACTCTTTCGATGAAACCGCACACCAACTAAATCAATTCAGTTTAACACAAATCAATCATAGATCGGCCGCACAGAAAGAGATGTAATTTAAAGAACTAGATCAAGCTCTGTACCGATATGAGATGTCCTGACTTACTTCTCCAAAGCCCGATTCTTGGGGACGATATTATAAATTTTTAATTTCTTTCAGAATGAATGCCCACATCATGTAAAAAATTCAGTTGGCTTCCGTGATTACTGCTATCGACACCCTCCCCCCCCCCCCCCCCCCCCACACACACACACACATATGTCCCTTTTGCGTATTGCTCTCCTATTCTCATTGGATTTTGTGCCCAACACTCTGTGCATTCTTTTTAATGCAAAGAGTGAGTAGGTTATACTGTGATTTGAATTAAGACTGAGTGAAAGAGGGGTGGGGACGGGTGATAATGGAGAAACAATTGTGATCAGAGAACAAACAAAATAAGTAGTTGTGGTTCCGTGGAAATAAATAACTACTTCCAAAGTCTGACAGGTTCTGTCGTCTCAGTTTTTAATTGGATTCAAGACCGATCCTTCCTCTGGCTGTTCTCCGTGATGGGAGAACATGCCGCGCGTTCTACCAATGACTGGTAAATGACAGATACCCTCAAGTTGTGTTTGACCTCCAAGTCCTGTTATAGCAAACACCTTGTGGAATGTGGCAAGTCAGTGATGTGCATCTCTGGAGAGACTGTAACATTCAAAACTTGAGATCACGAAAGAGAACAAACAGCCAGCTGGTGTTAAATCAGTGGTCCTTTCGAAATTCCACATTTTCACTTTGAAAAATGTAACCTTTTATGAAAGACACGTCGCTTCTTTCTCCCTGCAGTTGTTGACTTTCGTATTATCGCGATATTCTGCGGTAAAAACAAAAATACGGCAGCAAAAAGACCAGGTTGTCCAGAAACTTCTAGCTGCGCTATGAGAGCAATATGCAGCTCCTTTCGTTCAATCGCCACATATAAAGGCCAATTTTCCAAAGGTGAAGTAAACAAGATCAAAACAGATTGGTTATGGAAAATAGAAGTCTTCAAAGGGAATTTCTTTATAAAATATCTTTTGAGTCATAGTTTCTAATTCAAGGTGTTTTGTTGCTCTTCACATCGAGGTTTCTATCACAAAGCCAACAGTTTTTAAAACACGTGGAATGTGACTTTGAACCTGTTAACTAGTGGCCAACCAAAGTTTGGCTCGCAAAATATTATTCATCCCTGAAAAAAAAAAGTATGTACACATATCGGCTGTCAGACGAAATGTGAGATACCAGATAGCAATTATTACAAATAGCATATGTGGCGAATGCAACATAACCAGTATCAAGGCAGGAAACTGGCCTTTGAATGACTTCACATGCCACAGGTGCAGAAAGTCATAATGCATTTTGAAGTGTGCAGTGACTCACCTTACCTCATAGTCATAGAGCGGTGCCGACATTCCAAATGTCAAGAAAATGCCAGTTGTTTTGTCTATTGTAATTTGATGTCTCTTACGTCGGAGAAGCCCAGAAAGAACAACGTATGGGAAATGGGTTTGGAAAAGAACAAGCTGATAAAGTCATAGGAAAGTTAAAGATTCTTGTCTGGATAAGTGCGCCGTTTGTCTTTTGTTCCCTTTTCACGTTCTTGGCTTACAAATTTCATTCATGTCAAAAATGGAACGGGATATTTCATATCTCTGGTGGGAGCGAGAAGGAGCGTGGGCGGAGCCTGAACTTTTTCTCATACCCATGGCATCAGTCATCATTTTTTTTATTGGCCCGCCTCATACATTGACGAGCACAGATATCCATAGCCGTCCTTTTCATTTTAGCATTCTTATACTTCTTCTTTGTTATTACTTCTTCTTTGTTGTTCTTTGTTCTTCTGTATGTTCTCATTACTCTTAACTCTTATGTCGTGCTTTATGCTTCGAAACGACCATTTCTCTTCATGGCTGTGCACGGGCAACAGTTACACGTTATCTATTTATTAGTCTCATTTATAAAAACAAGACCGTGGAAGAAAGGTGGAAACTATCCGGGTATCCATTAAGTAATGTTCCTACGCCTCTGTAAGGCTTCCCATAATTTACTCGTCTGTCTTACCCTGTTTACCGAAGAACTGCATACAGTGAATGATTCTGTATTCTCCACTGATCTTCTCTTTGATAACTGGGATGTTTCAGTACCAGGCTGTGTTTGTTAAACAAACACTCCCCACCACGCCTTGGCCATGATAGCATTGAAGCCCTCCAAACAGTTGTTGATGCTGGGGGCAAATACTCAACTCTAGTGAGTTCTGACTACTGTCGGACATAGTTTTTCTAGCAGGCAACCAAATCAGAAATATAGAATGTTAATCTTCAGTCGTGTTAATGGCGGCAACTTCTAATCATTTCCATTTCTATAGTATTTAGATATCAGAAATGTTAGAGAGATCACATCGTGTGGAAGCTATGAAAAGTCGATTTTGAATTAAAAGTTGACTTAAAATAGTACCACATATGTTTAGGAAGAGTGAACTGTTTTTATTAGAGTCTAATCTTTGTTTATGCATGTGTAAAACTTGCAGTCTTTGTGAAAGTTTGATATCCGTGACTTTTCACATCAGTAATTTCATGGTTGTCGTTATGATAAATTTGTGCCCATAATGAGATTCATTAGGTCTGAGCATGAATTTTTGTTTTCATCATATATGATATATAAAATGAGCGTTTTGGTATCCAGAAGGTGTTTATTGGTTGATAGTTTTCCCTTTGGGGTATTGTATATCATTATATGGCATTGTTTGCTGTTGCTGTTTGTTGTCTCTCTTAAAATGATCCCGAGTGTGACAACCGCATCATGAAATGGGTTTAATGCATGCATATTAAAAGAAGCTGGAACTACATTATTAGATATCAAAGGGTGCTTCTCCTTGTGCGCGATAGAATGATGGTCTCATATAAATCTTAAATGATTAATTTTGGAGCGCCATTTTTTCGGGTGACGCAACGTTGCGTCGCGCATATGGAGAAGCAGCCATGACTACTTCCGAAATACTGTTTGTTGTATACAAGCTGTGCTCCTGGTTTGTTTACTCTTCTGAAGTGAGATAAAATTGCTCTAAATGTTGGAGGTGGTAATATAAAAATATGACCACAAGTTTTAGTAAGTTGCCTTGTCTTTTTTTTTTTTCTCAGTTCTCATTTTGTTCCATAATAGTGGTAATCCATGGTCATTTTTAAGGGGTTTGTATTTTGTTTTCATTTTTGTGTTTGTTTTTGTTTGTGTTTGTGTGTGTGTTTTGTTTTTGTTTTATTTTGTTTTGTTTTGTTATTGTTCTGTTTGTTTGTTTGGTTGTTGGGTTTGGGGGGGGGGGGGGGGGGGGG
>JBCEWB010232649.1:4030-14998 GCA_039654565.1 Peronia peronii
CGAATATGAACTATTGCAACTGCCAAGAGGCTAGAACTGAAAAAGATAGACAGCCTACTAATGTATCGTTTTACATGATCTTTCTCTATGAGACGATAGTCCATTCACTTCTAAGAAGATGTGATCATTCTTTATCCCTATTCTTCCGCTAATGCTGGACTCAGATGGAGTGAGAGATCTTTAGAACACAAAAGATGTGATATGACATGGTTCTCTTCTGGCTTACAAAGGTTTTATTTGTATAAGAACATGGGATTTGGAGATTGGGTTTAACATTCTTGACCTGTCAGGTTTGTACTGGCCTTTCCGGACATACAAGTTCAATAGAATGATTGTTCTGGCCCAAACACTGTCTAGAGCAGTGGTTCCCAACGTTTTTTTCACTTGTGACCCCATACCTAAAAGCTTGAAATCTACATGGGTCCCTACTTTCAGAACTTAACCTACATTTCATTTTCTGTAATGGAGAGGTAAAGAAAAATCTAACAAAAAAATATTCAAGAATCCTGTAATTATTTATTAGTAAAGTCAATCACTTTTGTTCTGAAATAAAGACAAAAAAAAATATTTAAGAGTGTAACTGATGACTTGAACTTAAGTTTATTCCAAGCCACTTCTAGCATGGCTATGCTATCCCCCCCTCCAAGGCTTCATGCCCCCCAAGGGGGTCGTGATCCACCGGTTGGGAACCCCTGGTCTAGGGAATTTGCCAGTGCCTTCTGAATTTTGCATCACATAAACAATGGCTAACTTTAAACATGCCTTATCCTACCCTCTTTCATAGACTGGCATCTTAGGTTCTCCATGAAGTGGGAAAATGACACCTTCTGGGATTTGGAAGCAAATTTCTGTATTATTACACAGAAAGTCTGAGTTGATGGACATGTTAATTATGTAAAATGCGTTGTTTGAGCTGAAACATCTTTAAAAAGTCTAGGCCTGATCTACACTATAACTTCATCCAAGATATATGTGCACAGTTGATTTGGATCAAAGATTACGGGCTCTACTGACTCTGATATCATACGCTCTCTGTAGTCACTTGCATCCAGACAATACATGATCTCAAATAATGAACACAAAACCACAGTTTGATGTATCACATGAATTTCTTTTTATTCTCACTCATTTAGTGTCTTTTTCTTTAAAAATTGATTTGTACTCCTCACAAAAATAGAGAAATGATAGAAAGACAAGCGCACAAACATGAGAGCAACAGAGACTATGTACATGATACATGACCACAATATTGGACAAATATAGCCAACCTGGTCCGGAGATGGTGGGGGAGGGTTGGGAGGGGATGTCAACATATGGACGTGAGGGATGATGGGTGTGGCAAACTGGGTGAGAGGAAGGTACAGAAAAAAAAAAAAATATATATATATATATTATATATAAAAGCCCAGTCATCATCTTTAGTGCTGGAATATGAAGTTCAGATAGCTAACACTCCAGAAGGCTGAAAGGTTTCAATCAAATATATATCCGAGTATTGGGATAATCAGGGCTATCTGAGGGTATCTGAAGTCTGACATCACTGGTCAAGAATTAAAACTCACTTTATAATTTTCAAATATTTATTAGACTAACTTTCTTGACCACAGGTGGGAAAGGGAGACCCAGGCAAAGAGGAAAGGGAAAGGGGGCAGTTGTCACGAGGGCCACTACATCCCTTTGGGAACCATTTGGTGGGCTAAGTGTGTTGTGTTGTACATTATACATGTACAATTTTCAGAATTTTCTGAGCAAACATGGAACAATTGTGACAGATAGTGAAGTGATAGGTGATGGTTTGATGGGGAGATGAGAACTTTAGCTAGCACCATAGGGTGATGTACGGACAGCTTCTGTTGAGCACTGAGAATGGTCATAGATACATTTATTACACAACAGTCTGAAAATAAACATGTAGGGTAAAGGAAAGGGGGGGGAGTGGGGGATAACAGAAGCAGTAAGTCGAACCAAACCAAATCATCTGTCATTCTTCCCCTTAGATAGGATCTTAAGAATTTGTTGAGCACTGAAATGGCTAAACATACATTTATTATACACAAGGTTGGAATATGTGGGGTAACAGGATGGGGAGGAGGAAGGTGGGGATAACAGAAGCAATAAGTCAGACCCTTATCCTCTGTCAGTTCTCCCCTTAGACTATTTCGTCGAAGTCTTAAGAAAAACACTTGACTCTGTTAGAGCATTTTTAACAGGAGAAACAAAAAAAAAAAAATGTGATTCGAAATTTGTCTGTTTAATAATCTACACATCAGTACAAGAGAAGTCAAAGCCGAGGTATGTAGTCTTAGACCATTGATATAATAGAATTTGTAGGATAATTTTCAAGCAAAGATAAAATGGACTTGGGTATAAGAAAATCTCTATTTTTATTCATGTAGAGTTAAGTGTTTTTATTGGGACACTGACAATATTGAATCTTGGGGCTCAGCAAGAAGTATATGATATACAGAACATCATTAGACATATGTATATTTATCAGTGATCATATCAGACTCTATTCAGGGGCCTACAACAATATTAACTTTTGTTTCTGAACAAATGAAACAAACAAAATACCCCAGTGATTAAGTGTGTTGAATGATACGAAAAGCCGAGTGTTGGACAGTTTCATGCACAAGAAACAGCTATTCAGACATCTCAGACAGGCTTCATCAGAGCCATGCAGACACTTGAGAAAGTAAGTTTAGTTCCTTCATATAAGACTGGCCTTTAGTTTTTGAAGACTCATTATACCTACAATATCTCACTTTCCAGTGGTGAGCATAAAAAGCAGGAGAGAGATATGCTTTGCCACAGACCAATAAACTTGCTGATTAAAAAAACAACATTAATCCTTAATTAAATACTAAAAAGTACAAATCTTTACAATTTTTTTAAGATCTGCAATAAGTAAAAAATTCTCATTAGACTTTCTATAACTGAGTGATCCTGTAGAAGATAAGGAACTGTATAACTGAGTGACTGAGGAATAAATATCTTGCATTCATGCATGCAGCACAGTAATATGAGATCAATGGGCTATTAAAATCTTATTCTCCATGTTCTAGGACGACTATTCAAGAGATACATGTTACTATTGTAATAAAATAGGAAAATGATTCTTAAAATGTTTATTTTTTTTTTGGCATGCCTGCTTGTGAAAGTATAAAATACTTCTCTGTAGATTGTAAAGTATTTAGAGCATGAGAACATGCTATGTCTCATTAACATGCTTCTATGACTAACTGGGTTAGCTTAAATACCATTTTCTGAGACTGGCCAAGCTTGTGCAATGGAAACCCACAGTAGCATATTACAGAGTGGTGATTTATAACACCATTCATGATACTAACTTGCTGAAGATGTCAAGTCTATTTAAAGATCATGACATTAGTACATCTCAAATTGTCAATCATCACACCAAATAACACTTCTAATTGGCAAGCATTTTGTAATTTCAACAAGTCATATCCAATCTCTCTAAGTACTAAGTGGATGGAGAGAGCAAGAAATATCCTGAAAATGCCCATTTACTCTCCTATTAATCTTATCATCCTCTTAGAACTCATCTTTATCTGTGTCAAGGAAATAAACTTTTCAAATTAAATTCCAGTTATCTTCCAACCAGAAGCTGTTTCTCGCTAGCAGTGTACATTCCTCATTGTTAGTTGTTTTGTTAGTTATTTTGACCTCTCTCATGGTTCGTCTGGAATGCAATCAAATCCTTAAACTGCAGCATAAACAATGGGAGTGATGGATGCAGAACAATCAAGAAGTGCAGAGATGACAAAAGGAAAGCTGATGTGACTACAACACTCAATAAATAGCACAGAATCTTTTGGCAACTTGTAAATTCAGCAGCAAAAAAACATTGGTGATATCTCGTCATTATACACATAAGATACTGGACAGTTTGAATGACACTAAAGATGGATAAATGAATGTGTGAACGGTACTAACATGACAGAAAGGCTTCGTCAGAACTTCTTGGTGCTCCATCTTCCTGACAACTGACAGAGAAGAAATGGACATGGTAAATGATATCTAATACTTTCAATACTGGCTCTACAGAACTGTAATGTAAATGAAGAAGAGAGAGGACATAAAAAAAATATATTAATAATCATTTAGTAGTATGAAAGGGTTAAGCCTCGTCGAGGGCATTTCACTGACTGATCCAAGCAGAAGAACTTACAATCAGTTGTAAATGAAATACTGAATTCAAGAGACTTACGTCGGTGGAGACAGAGAAGGGGTTCTACATAGCTTTGATCAATTCCATAATTTCAGAATTCATAATAAAATGACATTGTTTCCCGACTGAATTTTTAAAGATGTATAGTTAAGTTTTTATTGTTTCTTGGAATTTTGATCGTTTCCTCATGACTGAAGACGTTTTCAAGAGAGCTAATGATTGCTTGGGCAAAGAAACTGATAAGAAATCGTCCTGAGATGCTGTCATCTATCGTGACCATAAAATCTCAACATCTATGGTAATCTAGGGAGGGGAGATGACAATCATAAAATTAACACCAGAAAAATGTATCTAAGGATAAAGAAAAACCAACCAGACAAAGCTAACTGATAGAGAAAAGTGCACAGAATCCCTCTGCTCAAGTGACAAATAAACAATTTCACTAGGGGCTGTTTCTGAGCGAACATACATCTCTACTAGCACAGTCAAGCCCTGTTTCTGAAGCCTTTGCACTGAGTTAACATATAAAAATAATGGCACTGAATGAAACAAGACTTACCGCCATAAGTAAAACACTTCAAAATTTACAAAACCACAACAATAAAAAGAAAAAATAAAAAACAGGTAAAGTTACCATACTGGACGAAAGCATGAGTGATGGTATGAGAAGTAACAGACTGGATAACGGTACCTTTATTTTAGAGAGATTTTCTATAAAAATTGTCAGCCCAGAGAACCATTTCTTCTAATTTTCAGTTCCCACATTTCCTATGCCTGACTGGGTATCTTCCTATCCCCCTTTTTATCTTAATTCAAGAAATCATCATTTGTTCACCAGGAAATGAGGAGTAAAATAAAACTGGCAATTTAAACGCCATCAAATGATCAGATTCAAGTTTCATGAAATCCGTAGTTTTTGATGACAATCGCTGTATCTATAACTGCTGAAACTAGACTTTGGAAACATTCATACTGATATTTTATGAAAGAACAGGCACCAAACCTAGCCTTGTGAACATGCAATCCTTCAGACAAACAAAAAAAAAAGAAAAATCTGTTTAGCAAATATGCATCTTCACTCCTCAAATGTTACACTGAGAACCATGTAGCACTGAGTCACTTATCAAGCCAGAAATATAATATGTCCCTCTGTTAGTTTTCCTGAGATCTTTGTTTCTTAGTTTTATGGTCAATGAAGTCGGCCTAACAAAACATCTAAATGAACATAAAGACAAGATAAACATATCACGAATATATTTGTGTATGCTCAAAAAACAGTATCATTTATGACATTTAAAACATACAGACAAACAAACAAACAAATAGAGAGAAAAGAATACAAGGCTTAAAGAAATAAATTTAAATGACATAGAAAACGGCTAACATATTTAACAAATCTACAGTTCTATATATGCACAAAACAAATGAAAGACCATTTTAAACAATTATATGTACACGTTTTCAATCTTTTTTTTTTTTCAAATGATGACACCCTTTAGTTTGTTTTCAAATTTCAAACCTGTTCATTTTTTTTTTCAGAGGTAGCAAATATGATAATGTGAAAATTCTAATCAAGCATGACTTTTTCTTTCTTTTTTTCAAAATATTGACTCAAAATTAAGGTCTAGTTTATTTAACACATAAATGACCATCAGAACTGTAAACCTGTGTTTCTGTGATGTATGAACAAAAGGATTTTCACCTCTAAACAAAGCAAATGTACTGACCATCATAAATATGACATCTCAGTCCCATTCCCCTGTTACACCTGTTGGCAAACTGATCCTCATGTTTTTCTCTCTCTCTCTCTCTGTAATCCCCTGCATCTATTATACAGTGTCAGTTCTAAGTCCATTCCGCAACAGAGGCACCGCATCAGTGTTGAAAATGTATAAAGTAATGGCAACAATGTCGTAAGAATCCTTTTTAAGGATACAGAATAGAGCGCAGTGGCAAAGAAATAAAGATAAATGTCATGAGATTTCAGTGACAACAGAGACCAACATAAAACTGATGGTGATGGACTCTTTTATACAGGCCAGTTAAACATTACTAGTGTAACAGCTCTCCACTGGTTTAATGCAATGATTGAAAGAAAAGTATCAGAGCCAAAAGAGAACAACTGATCTGAAAGATCACATTGCACTAAATCTTGTGATGTTCAATTTTCCTTTGCACCTTCAGTTCCAAAGCAGCTGCTATTTCTCTTGGTTGGATAAATTATTATGTCTTGAATGCACATTACTGTTTCATACACTGAGCATCTTTTCATCTTTGAGATATTTTTCTGTGCAATTCCACTTCAAGATATATACTATTTCCGAGACTTAGAAAATTTTGCTTTCCTGTGTGCAATGTATGAATTCATCATCTTAGTCAATTTCTTAATAATTCTGTTCCAGTACAGCTGCGAGTTATTGACTTATATAATAAAGTACTGAACAAAAATCCATAGCAATTCATTTAAAAAAAAAATAAATTTGTAATTCACTTAAATGAATCACTGACATGTAGTCAGCATTTTGTCATAGTTTTTATTAACATCAATATACCCTGTGAAAATCTTCTTTTCTTCATTGTGTCACTTCTATTTCATCAGGACCTGAACTGTCAGGATGTGATGCTGAGTTAGTACATGCCCCAGTCTGGCCAGCTGAGTTCATCACTCAAAGTAACAACATTTTCAACAACAACAACTTGGTATGGGTCATATTCATGTACTGGCAACATTTAAATTTCCATAATGTCAGTATCACAAACTTCAGTTGTCAGACTCCATGTCAGTCCAGCTGAAACATTGATATTTCTTCTTCTCTGGAGTCTAAAGTGGCCCACTAGTCAAACACTGGACTTTGTTCTGAATCTCACAACAATCATGTGGTAATGAACTCTCCCTTTGTTCATCACTGGGAATTGTCATACAATGAGAGGCTCTCCATGTCTTTATTTATATCGCAGAACATGCTGCTTTATGAACAATTCATTGGCCATCTCATAATATGGGCATATGTAAAATTTCAGGGTTTTTTTCTAACCTGAGACCATCCTCTGTACTTAGTAAAGTGAGAGTTATATTCTCAAAAAATGGCATGTTGATATCTCATCTTTTTCTTACAACATGATAAGCCCTTTCATGTGAATGTAGCAACTGCTTCTCAAACTTATTCTGATTTCACCTAGCAGTGTATCTTGCGATACACACTTTCCTGAGATGGTTGACTGAATTCATATAACATGGGTCATTATTGTGAAAACTACTTAATATTGCAAACAGTGACAATCTATGTCTGTAAGGAGAAAGATCAAGTAACTTTCCCTGCATTTTAACAGAGAAGACCCGGTACTTTTCACAAAGTGTTCATGATGCATTTCTAACTACCACTTGGTCAAGCCTCTGTCACAAGGAGATTCAGAATGGGTCCACTCATTTGGATGTGATCCATCGGATGCTCACAATCAGTCCTCCTTGACAGTTGAAGTAAAGCTCTTTTCCAGTGTGGTACAGCATCATTTGTATATACTTCAGTATGACATTTATGAGAAGGCGCCCTCTTGGTGCAACTACACTGTATCAGACATTAAGACAATGGGGATAAAAATATATGACAATGTCTCTGATTATCACAGAAAAAGAAACAAGATAAATGCCATGTTATATATGATACAAGCCTCTGTCAATGTACTACACTGAGCCTGATGAAAAAAAGTAACAATCAACATGCAAGTTGAGCAAAACCAGTCAATCATTCCTTCCTCTCCTCCTGATGGATGGATGTTCTATGTACAGGTGATAGATATGCCA
The DNA here is from genome assembly GCA_039654565.1 of Peronia peronii. Taxonomy (NCBI): domain Eukaryota; kingdom Metazoa; phylum Mollusca; class Gastropoda; order Systellommatophora; family Onchidiidae; genus Peronia; species Peronia peronii. The sequence continues at coordinate 12,025 of JBCEWB010232649.1, forward strand.
AATATCCTATCCATTATTACAGTGTGGATCTTTGAACTCTGAACTACTAGTGGTGGCTCCAGTCACACAGCATGAAGTTAAGTTCACTTTTCAGAGCATGTGTTGTTTATAATTTCTTTGTATTTATAGATAAGTACAATGAAGAAAACACAGAAGCTCACTGAAGGTGGGAGAGCCTGATGGGGGATGAATATGCAACATTATGACACTTGAGCCACACAATATTTGCACCAACATAGAACAAAAGTGATCACAAGTTTTAAAGCTTGGGAAGTTTTCCACACCCTTAGGTCTGTCCCAACATGAAACCCTTCTTTCTTTAAGGTGGAAACTGGCTGTTCTGTAGCTGAGTGATCATGTTGGATCTGAGTGGTGTGAAGTTGAAGATGATCTCTCCTGTAACGAGACCTTTCTGTGAGGGGGAGGTAATTTGTCCAGGACACCGCCGGAGCTGGAACCAGACGCACGCTGACCAGCTGCGCTTGGGTGAAGCCTCTCGGGAGATGATGTCTGTCGTTTGATTGGAGATCCAGGCTCACAGCTCTTGGGCCGGCTGAGGGGAACTTTGGTACTTCCTTGCGGAGGGGTGGCGGTGGGCTGAGCTTTGACCGGGGACGGGGTGTGTAGTGCTTTCTTACATGAGGGGACCGAAGCGGAGTGATGGAGCTGGGAGTGGGTGTTGAGGTGGGACGGGATCGTCTTCTGTGGCATGTGAGAACTGCCCACCTGGTGACCCTGGGGCAGAGCGAGGGGGGAGGGGCTGCGGGCAGGGGAGGTGGCAGTGGCAGAAGGGGATGGTGTCCGGGCCAAGGGAGAAAGCGGGAAGTTGTGCACCGACTTGCGACGATGTGGAGATTTGAGGCTGGCTGTCTTCTTGTGCTTGACCACATGCAGGGAGCTGGGGCGGCCGAAGTGAGCAGTTGCCATGGCGGCAGCCTGAGTGGCTGGGGAGTTTGGGGCACTAGAGCTCGGAGAGCTGGATGTGGAGGATCCGGCCTGAGAGGAATCCGGTGACCATGGGACAGAGATCGGTGGTGAGCGGCCTAGTTTTCCATGATGGGGTATGGTATCACCTGATGAGCATGACCGATTCAGAGGTGTGAACTGCTGACGTCCAGGTGGCAGATGGGGGCTGTGAGTAAGAGGGAACATAGGCTCAGTCTTTTTGTTACTCAGTCGGCGTAAGAGGTTTCTGCCTTTCTTCTTGTCTTGAGCTTTCTCTCTCTGCTGTCGTTTCTTCTGACTCCGCCGAGCCATCTTTCCTGGGTTGCCCTTTCGCCTGGAGCCTTCCTTGATGCTGGTCTTATCCAGAGGCACCGCGCGGATATTGACAATGTTGCCGGAGCTAAGGAGGTGCACCACCTGAGTGTGTAGCAAACTTTGCACGCTCTCATCATTGATGTGGGTGATCAGATCTCCAGCTCTCAGCCCGGCCTCAAAGCTGGGACTGTTAGGTTCCACTTCCTGCAACAGAGAGCAGACACATGTAGGATAATATGGCAGACCTTCCTTTTCAAATGACTGTTTGGCTTATACTTATGTCCTACTAATAGAACAAGCAGAATTTGATGTGCTACTAAATAACACTCTATAGTAATTCTATTTCATGCTATAACTTTTTTTCTCAATAAGTTACTGTTTCTGTTTTTTTTTTAACCATACCATTCAGCTTTTATCTGGAGATGCCATTTTCAGAGGTGATGATACTAATGTAATACCAAGAACAAGCTTATAATGCTGCCCATTTCCAACAAATCTAGTGAAGGATTTGAAGTACGTCAGGGTCTGGAGAGCACATTGGTATAAGGATAGCCTCCCCATGGAATACAACTCTGTTACATGATTACCTTCTTGAAGATTGTTCTGTTTTTTGTTTTACTTCCTGCATATTACAAGCACATTGACACTCATCCTGTTTTGTTCATCTGAATATAGACTGACAAGTCTTTACACAGAAATGCCTTGCTCAGCATTCATTTAAGAGATGAACAAATGGATAGGTGAAGCTATTCAATGGATATTTTGGCAAGCTATTGTTTAACTTAATTAATTTCGTGCAGCTGCTGTTCATATCACCAAATACCCTACCAAACTCACCGTGACTATGTGCTGTAGTGTGTAGACATCTGATTCACCAATGTACACCCGGATGGAACGGAAACTAAATCCGAACCCTCTGGCACCTTTCTTGAGGATGATGGGTGGTTTCAGGCTACGAGTGAGCGGGGAGGTGTCCCGATTAGGAGAGCCATCCCTGGAGCTGGTGCTGGATCCACCGGGCGATGTAGCTTTAGGTGTGGTGAACTCCTCTGGAAACACATAAAACAAACAAATCAGTGACTTCCGCATTGCTCCAATGACCATTTCTCTGTAAGCCTCTGTCTGATGTCACTATATGCTGATTACAGTTTATGATTACTGATGAGTAGTTAAAAAAAAAGCCTGAAAAATCCACCTACAGCAAATTTCATGAATGATAAAAAATTTTAACTCTAGTGCCATACAACAGGAAGGCAGAGAACCACGACTTTATTAAATGGTTGTAAACTTAGAAACTCAGATTATAAACAGGACCTACAGCAATATAAACTTCAGTGGTAAACTTAACATAAGCCATGGCCTGACCTAACTTAGAGGCTACATCCTTTAGTCAACATTAAAATGGCAAGCCTCTGCTCTAGCTATCTGACCGACTTCTCTCTTTTGAAATTAGTGACACATTGTTGGTTATGCATGATGATTAACAGATGCATTGTTCGCTACGGATGGCGAATAACAGAGTTGTTGCCATGATCTACCATGGCATTGAATGGAGCATGTGACAATTAAATTCCTATCTTATGTAAATCTTTAAATTCCTATTACTGAGGGGCCTGCAGTTGTAGAGCAAAAACATGATGGAATAGCCAAACTTTATCCGTTATGGAATTCCACTCTATAGAACACACAATTTCAAACTTTTGTGTGTGTCTGT
>JBCEWB010232649.1:15098-42903 GCA_039654565.1 Peronia peronii
TGTTAGTTTGCTGGACCATATCTTAGGGTTATCCACAGATTCAAAAGTTAGGTTTTAGCATGTTAGGGAAGTCAATGGACAATACATCCACGTTTTACATTTCTAAGAATTTTTCTGCCAACAAGCCTGATATTTCCATAGGATGTCATGTCTTCCATTTTTACATTCCAATACATGTATAGTTTTTCTTTCTTTGTTTTTTTCCCTTTTAGTCTTTTTTTTTATTTTAATTAGCCAAGTAAAAAAGCACAACAAAACTGTCAGACAAAAAAAAATGTACAGATATAACCTAAACTGTAATTTTCTAATCATGCTATTTTCAATCATGCATTGTAAAGAAGAAAAAAAAAAAAACAGGACTGACATGCGACCAGGAATTCACCCACACAGTAATAAAAAGCTTTCTTTATAGACAGCTAAGGCCACACGCTCATTCAAACAAAAAATGGCAAAGTGAACACGAGACCAACTGAAAATCCAAACCCCAAAGCATACATAACAAATAAAATTCAGTTTTGTCCTTTTAACATCTGTCCAAAATGTGGCCCTGTACTAGTATACAATGTCAGGGTATTTACAAATATGTCCGTATTTCAGGGACAAGTTTTATAAAAAATAAAAAGACTTCAATAAGTCAGTTTTCACTCTACCATTTAAACTCATTACAAACATAAAATTAGCCACTTGTGTTAATTATGGATACATTCAGCAGATAAAACCTCATAATATGATTGTGTTCATCTATATGCAAGGGAAAAAAGGCAGTCAAGCCTCGAGCAAGCTGCTTGAATTCATTTCGTCCCACTGCTGCTGACTGACTGCTGACAGTGAAGTGACCACCCTTAGATATGCCAGGTGACTGCCCTTACATGTGAGAAGTGACTACCCTCAACTATGCCAGGAGACTATTGTTAGATATGCAAGGTGACTGCTGCTAGACATCTGAGGTGGCTACCCTAAGATATATGAGTTGACTTCCCTTAAATGACTGCCTCAAGATATGTGAGGTGACTTACTTCAGATATGTGAGGTGACTGCCTTTCGATATGCAAAGTCACGGCTCTTAATACATGAAGTGACTGCCCTTAGATAGGTGAAATGACTGCCTTTAGATTGTGAGATGACTTCTCTTAAGTATGCAAGGTGATTTACTTCAAATATGTAAGATGACTGCCCTTAGATATGCAAAGTGACCTTCTTTAAGTACGCGACTTCCCTTACCTCCTGTGGTTGTGATGAGCAATGTCAGCGCATTGGCTGAGACGGATTTCTGCATGGGCAACTTGTTATCCCCCTTAGCCTTGGGCTCTCCCTTTTCCTTGCTGCCTTCTTTTGCTTCCTCCACAGGAGAGAGCTCTGAAAGCAACATTGACCTGGCTTATCTTCTCGTCTTCAAGGAAGACAATCTTACAGGGACCCACAGGCTGAGGTGAATTGCATACCTTGTTTTCTTTTTTACCCATTGCAACACTCTTACAACGATTCCTTCATAAGGTAAATAAAGGCAAAGTTTGGCCCAAGATGCATTACCTTGATTTTTTTTCCCGGTTCTACATTCTCTTTCAAATTTCATTTTAAAGCCTTCATGAACTGATGACTCAATTAATGCAGGAAGGTCTGAGTCCAGGGAAACTTTGAATTTGGATTTCCATTCACATAATAAAAAAGGACCAAGGCAATCCTTGACTTAAAATTAAAAGGTCACTAAAATAACAAAAAGACATAGTTTCCCTAACTGAATATGACATGATTTAAAAAGAGGAAAGATATGATTAAAAAAAAAAGTGTGGGGGGGGGGGGGGGGCATGATTTCCAATTTCAGCCCTGTTTTCCGGCTGGGATGCCAGTCTATTGGTTTTTTTGCTCTTTTTATGTTGCATGCTCTCAAAAGTAAAAAAAAAAAAAAATAATAAAATGTCAATGCAGTTACATATGAGGTGCAACACGACGAAATCAGGCTCTTGTCAAATTTTGAGCATATGGAGTATTGGTATCACTGTGAAGATTATTCATTTCTCTTTCGGTGTGTGAAAAATTTTTCTTTGCTCTGCCTTAAGTAGAAGTTGAGATATTGGCAATTAAAGACAATGGGGTGACCTATTGCTGCAGCCAAATTTACTGAGAAAATGACTGCTCACTTTTGTTAATTCTTATTAATCCTTATTAGGCCATGCCACCAAATTACAATTTGTGGGCTTGTGCTCCATCTATTTCAGGAAATTTACCCAGAAATGCACTTTTAGATTGATATAGAAGGGTTGTGTGAGAAATAAAAAACTGCGCTGAAAATTCATTTACTAGACTATTGAAAAATACATGATTTCTCCGATCGCCTCAGTTTGACGAGCACTTGATTTCATTACATCGTGTCTCATATGGAATCATAGAGCCAAAAAAAAAATAAAAATATTTGCAGCCACTAAATGACAGCCAAAACATTAAAACTCCGGCAAGGTAATGCATGTCCAAACTCAACCATTGAAGGAAAAAAGTGGGGGAAAAAAAATGAACAGGAAAAGAAACAAATACACTGCTGAACTAATTTAGACAAAGAACTCATGGCTGATGAAACTGGAATTGCTAGTCATGCATCAAATCTCTAATTTGTCCTTAAAAATTTCAAATCGGAAACTGAACTTGTTCAAACAAAGTACTAGGAAGAAAGAAAAGTAAGATGATCATTAACTCGCGCTAAAATCTGAACTAGCCAAAGTATGTAAGGAGAAGTGCCACAAGGAATGGAAGGAGAAAGAAAGGAATAATTTCTAAAGAACAACAAATCATCACAGCCATAGACACAACTGCCCAAGCCATTTCTAAAGGTTTTGAGAAACTCAGCAAACTTAAATTTGCCAGATTAAAGATGTGATTTAGGCAAAGTGAAAAAAAAATCCAACTTTTGTCTATTTCCTGGTGGAGATAACTTTTAGGAGTTCTTTTAATCAATAATCTATGGTCCACATGCATGGCACAGTGCATTTCTCTCAAAACTCATCAAAAATAACTTAGGCAAATGTGCTAAGACTGTGACATAATGCAGGTCTTTCACTGCCAAGATTTTATGTATATTCACATTGTTATCTTTTGTGGGGTTAGAATGGGCCAACTTTGTTAGACACTCAGGCTAAACTTTCAAGCTGTCACTGGAATTTTCAGTGTATAAAAAAGAACAGAATCCAGATTTAACTCTCCAGGATCCAGTGCCTCATATATGACTAATGAAGAGGAGGGTTTCACAACTGTGATTTGCTGGTGGCTCTCTGAATTGTTCCATAACAGATTTTCTTTCACTGGGGGATAATGTGGAATGTATTACTAATTGAGTATTTACAGAAATTCAATTTGACTTTGTGAGTTTGACCGATCTCATTTGTTTAGTGCTGTGGGCTCCAGAGGGTTGACAGTTAGAAATGGCTTGTCAAAAATTTATGTGGATATCAACCCTGGCAGTCAAAGAAATGAAATTTTCCACAACTTCCACAAGAAATTTCAATGCCAAACCTTTTGGACTAGGTGGTTTATCTTCCTCTGAGGAGATGGCAAACTTGGGTATGACACTCTTCATGGGTGGTTTGTTGGCACGTGTCACTTGTGGGGAGTGACAAGAGTCGCTGTCAGTCTGGGAGGAGTCTGACACACTCATGTTGTCACTGACACGCCTGGGAAAAAAAAAAAAAAATTTTTTTAAAAGGGTTACAAGTGGATAAAAAATGGTATATCATACTGAAGACACAGTATCATTTCTGGTCTATACTATGTGCCTCTTTTCATTTACTGACCAACATAAGTATGAACAGGTGTCTTAGACAATGAAAACAAGTTATTCAATCTATTCTGTAACAGAATTTATACCTACAGATCAAATACTCATTTGAAAGCACTTGTCCATTTGCATGTAAACTACCCAAAATTGTGTGAATCTATGATCTTGAAAGCAAGGTTCAAATACTATCCTGACAAGCCAAACAAGTCAGCTCAATTCATTGTGGATGTAACAGCTGACTGATATGCTGATATGACTTATATTCCTCAGCATCACAATAAATGTGCAGTCCCCACTGTGGAGTGATCCTTCACATGGTGACATTTTTCAGTTTTCACTCAACACTAAAGACAGACATCTGCCATACATTTGAAAGGCATATCGACCCAAAAGAGATATTCCCAGATTTTAGAAGAATTTTTAAAAAAATGTTTGATGGTAGTACTTTAAAAAAAAAAAAAACTCTTTCAGGATTTAAAAAAAAAAAAAATTATTTGTGAACTGTTCACCATCTCAAAGATTTCTCTGCCAGTTTATGGTAAAACGTCTGAGGAACATAAAGGAAAAATTGTTCAATTAAATTTTTTTTTTCTCTTCTAAATTTTAGCATTTCATTGTCATGAATATAGTAATTGCCCAAAATAGTTAGTGACAATCTATTCAGTGTTTATGGAAAGATGACAAACCTCTCATGTGTGTCACTCTCCTCCTCTCTGTGACCTTTCTCACTCTGCAGACTGTCTGTGGTGTCCGACAAGACACTGTCTTTCCTTCGCATCATTTCCAAGGAACCTTCGGACCCTTCCGAGTGATTTGAGTCCTTGCGTTCCAGAGCCCTGCGTTCTAATACCCGGGCACGGAAATCATCTGCACTGGAGTGACGTCTTCTCTCCCGTAATTCCTTAATAATAAAGAGAATACAATTAAGACACCTCCTAATAACTAAGAGTGTCGACAAATGGACAACATACCTAAAAAAGTCCCAGCCTCAATTTAGTAACTCCAAACTTCAACATTCATCAGTACTATAAAATAATCACAGCTTTTCACTGTGAATCAATGAATGTCACACTTTCATTCCATATTATAAAATAAGTCTTGGCATTAGGGAGTATTTTAAAATTGCAGGTCTGTACAACTCAATTGTGAAAACTCAGAAATCTACTAAGGTTTAAATCAAAGATTTTTTTTTCCTTGGAAATTCAATAATTTATGCAGACTCAAATCTATGATGTTCTTTTTAATTTTTTCTTGAAAACTATACAAACTGAAATACTTCAATGTATCTTTTGAATGAGGTCAAGAGATAAATGCATCCTATAAAACTTTAGCCCATACAATACAACATGGGTGACATTCCATACATGTTTGGTTCACAGAATCCAACATGAGGTTTTATATTTTAACTCTTTATGGGCCCTGAGAGACAACAGCCACAACAGCAGGTGTGGTGAGGAGACTGCCCAGTTCACAGGAAATGTGGACCACATACACAGATGGATGTAGAGAGGACAACATCAATGTCGTTGTCGGCATGGTTGAGGAGTGACAGATGGACATGGGGAGGCAAAGATTGTTGGAGGAAAGGGAAGGGGGGGAGGATAGAAAAGATGGATGGAACACTGATGGATGAGGAGACAACATCAATGTAAGCATATTTGAAGAGCGATGGAAGGACATGGGAAGGAATAGAGAGAGGTAGAGGGGCGAACAGGTGGGTGATGACAGAATGACATTCACATACATGGATCAGATGGATCTGGAGACAACATCAAAGTCAGCATATGTGAGATGCGAAAGACAGGGAGAGAGATAGAAAGATGGAAAGACGATATGAAAAAGAGAAGAAGAGATGGAACAGACAGATCAACCAAGGGATGGGATGAGCAACTTTGGGCTGACACAGAGCATGGAGTGGCTGGGTAATGGGAACGATGGAAACAAAGAACAGCTGCACATCTGCACAAGAAAATACACCAGTCCCAGCAACCTTGAGAACAATTCCCCTTCCTTCCCTTCTTCCCCCTCCAACAGAGAAAAAAAAATCATTTACGGAGAAAAACCTCCAAGTTACACATGCTGAAACAGAATTCCAGGATTCTGTGAATGTGATAACCACAGAAAGTCACAAGGAGGAAACCACGGGATACAACAGGCAGTGGCCACAAGGGACACATATAACCTGACCTGACACTGGGAGAGCCCAATGATTTGTGGCTGGTCACTAGTGCTGAGATGGAAACTTTGAGAAATGCTTGTTTCATTCAAGAGGCCAGAGTTTGTGAAAAGAGTATGCATAATAGTGTACAGGTAGCAACGAAGTGATCGGATGGATGACTGTGGCAATTAGCATGTGAGACTCAGTGGTACATGACAGACATATAGACAGTGTTGTGAATCCAACAAAACTTAGTTGCGCCAGTGATGTTCAATAGACTATTAAGCTAGAAGATAGGAACAGCCGTGAGTGCTCAATCTGTCAATACAATAATTTGCTTTTCAGGCCATATTTGTTTAATGTGCTTACATACAAAAGTATAAATCAACGTCCACCGACCACTGTGCATATTGGATGCCTATGTGCAATAATATCTATCTGTATCATAACAGTGAAATTGTTGGTAATTGCAATGATAACTGAATGCTAGTGCTTTGTATAATGTTGACTTAAAATTTATAGAGTTCTTTACGCAATTCAGATGCATAAGAGTGTATTTCATTCCCAACTGAACAATTCCCAATTTCTCTTGAGCATAATCTGCCCATAGATCAAGATAATGTGTTGGAGATTGGACATGACAGCTAAGTAAAGTGAGCAGTGATCCAAGAAATGACGTTCTCAAAGTATGAGTGCGTGTGTCAGAGTGACATAGAGGTGTTTTTTTTGACGACATCTATGCAGATCCAGGCCATAGCGTTACGACGATCACCATGGTGACGACACTGGTGTCGTCAGTAATTCTGATAGAGACCTGTGGAGGGATGTTAGCGTAAGGACTGAGGAAGGCCATGTTTACATCGTTTATCAGTGGCTCCAGCCCACGGTTGTACACCTTGGAGTAGCGCGGGGAGCAGGAGGAGAAACTGTGGAAGAGAATGTCTTCTCCATCATCCTCAGTGTCCTCCGTGTCCAGCTCATGGTTGTAACGCTCAATGCGACCTGGGGGTGACAAACAGAACAGCCTTCGTTGTTTATCATGTCTTGTTAAGACAGTGGTTTCCAAAATTTTTGTACTCCTGACCCCCTCACCCAAAAGCTTGAAATCCACGCAACCCCCTACTATCAGTTGCTTGATCTACATTTCATTTTCTGTGATGGAGAGGGAAAGGAACATCTAACAAAACAAAATTATTAAAAAATTCTGTAACTATTTATTACCAAATCAAATAAAAAAAAATATGTAAGAGCATAAAATGTAACTGATAGGTTGAAATCAATTTTATCCCATGCTGCTTCTAGCAGCGCTGTGTGACCCTCCTGCCAAGGCTTTGCAGCTCCCACGGGGGTCGTGACCCAGCGGTTGGGAACCTCTGCATTAAGCGATACATATAAAGAAATATGCTCATACTATGACAACGTGTTATCAGATTGGGACTGTGGGGGAAAATGACTGGAATTCTCAAAGCAACCCAACTGACAGTTTTATTCCTTTGAAAGATAGGCTAGTTTGTTAGTTTGACACCTGTTATTTTAATGTAATAAACAGATAATAAAACAGAATTTCACTCACATTTAGCTATTCTTCAAATCTTATGATAAAGGAAAAAGAATAAAGCAAAATGTTCTGTGATAATCAAAGTGCTAAGATTACATTTCTGGTAATCCCATGTATCATTTCTATTCATTTCTCACATAAATTAACGAATTTGATTTGATTAATGACATTTTCACTTATAAAACATTATGTCTTCAAAATTAATGACAGTAAATGTTTGTTTTCACTATCAAAGAGCCTGATCTGCTATATGTCTATATGTTCTCTAATATATCACAATGTCCTGAACATCAGTTACATTTGTATACTCACTGTCAAAGTAGCTGGTGTCTTCTTCCCCCTCCAGCTGTGGCACAAACTCTGCCTTCTGGCGCAGCAAGTTCTCCCAGTTCAAGCCGTTGAAGAACACATGCTCTTTGACCTCCTGGGCTGCTCCTGTGCCTAGACGCTGGAGTGGGTCATGCTGGAGGAGGCCCAGAATCAGGTCTTTGGCATCGTCTCGCACCTGCCACTCCTCCTCATCCGGCCACTGGATGTCCTCTGTAATTGAGGAACAACAAAATAGATGAACTTCAGTAAGGCATAACAAAAGTTGTAACAACACAGGAGCCAGCAGACTAAAGGAAATCCTGCAGCTAAATGCTTAGCATGCTTGTATTTATTGCAGTACATTCACTTGCCATGCCTAGCAGTACAAAAAGAGACATATAATTTTACAAAGGAATATTCAATCCTGCAACTTTCAAAGATCCTGATATTATTTGTGCTGCATCTCCATGTATTAGATGAGAGGATTTACTCATTGAGAACTGAGATGAAAGTGGAAGCTATATCAAGAGGGGAGAGGTACTGTTGCTATATCAAGAGGGGAGTGGTACTGTTCATAAGAAACATCATATAAACAAAACATTATTCTCCCTGTTTCAGTTGTGTCCAGATGTGCAAAAATTAAAGCACAATTTTGAATCCTCCTAAACTTGTTTACTCAATAATACATCTTTTTTCGTCATCAGCGTTGTGAACTAAAACTTTGTAATATGAAACACATCAATCCTGTCTTACCATTTATGACTTGTGAGAACAGCTCTTCAGGTGTATCACCAAAGAAAGGCACACAGCCCACCAGAAACTCGTACAGAATGATTCCCATTGACCACCAGTCCACAGGCTTTCCGTAGCCTGACCGCAAGATGACCTCTGGTGCAATGTACTCCGGGGTGCCAAACACCTGCTTGTCTCGGAACTGTTTACAGTCCTTGTCTAGAGCATCCTCATACAGGTTGGTGGTCACTGGAGGGAGAACACAAGGCAATGAATTATTGTCTCATGCCACATCAATCACAAAGTACATAAACTCCACAGACAAAAATCTCTCTTTCTGAAAGTTACAGATGAGCCTTTATCTGCCACGACTATGACAAATCTAAGGCCTTCTGAAGAATTCTTCTGATGGTGAAAAAGCACAACTTCCAAATTAAATGGACATCACTAAAGGTTGATACTAGATTTTGCTGGGTCTAATAGGCATTCCTGATTTGATATGAATGTTTGAAATGTTAAGAAGAAAATAAGTCTTCACAAGTTTTCTTCTCTTTGACAATTATTCACTACCTGATGTGTTTCACCAGAACTATATCAACAGAAGAAATGAGGAATCAGTTTAAACTCTTGGTTCTCACTGATGAGAATTTTGTTCCACGACAACATAAAATCTAACAACCAAATAGAAGTTTTGTTCCAACTCCTGAGCTCGTTCAGTGGTGGTAAAGACGGGAATCCAGAAGAATTCTGACAGATAAATGTTAATTCTTCACAAAACGGGGGATGGTCATCTTCTATTTAAATCCAAACTAAGGTATAATGTATAACAAAAAACAAAAAAACAAGAAACAGAGAAAAGAACAAAAAAAAAACAACAAACAATAAAAAAAAGAAAATGATACTGTGATGGAAAAGATAATGGTGGTCAGTACTTACAACTCATAAGTCCAATCTTAGACAGACCAAAGTCAGTCAATTTGACATGACCTAAGGCAGTGATGAGCAAACTGGAAATGAGAGAAAAAAAAAACAGGTGACTAATCCCTGAGACTCAAGGTAAGCAATCAACAGGCTGCGAGGACAGTACACTGAGAACAAGCATTTAAAACATGGCTGACTATAAACTTGACAAACAAAATATCACAAGCTTACAGAGCATTGAATTTTCATTTTTTGATTAAAAACCATGAAGAATTACATGACAAATTGTTTATGTTCCGTAAAGACTGGCTTCGTGACTTAGTTGTAGCTGGGATTTAGCTGTCTGGTTTACTGATAAAAATTAAGATAATAAAATAATAGTCTGCGACTTGAAAGTAAGGACATAATATGACAAATGACTGCTGTATCCAATGCAATATGCCTGCATCAAAAAAAACAAAAGAAAGAAAAGGTGAAAATTTCACTCTGATTTGAAATTCCACAAATTCAAAGTACACATATATTTCTCTTGCATTGACAAAATTGCACTCTGTTACAACCATGACAAAACCAGTGACTCACTTGTCAGGCTTGAGATCCCGGTGTACAATCCCATAGCTGTGCAGATACTCCAGGGCCAACACTGTCTCAGCAAAGTACATTCTGTGGTAAATCAAACAAGCATTGTAATCAGATAAAATGTCACATGTCTGTTGTTGACATGCAATTTACTCGGCACAAAGCATTTCATCGTGATCTAACTAATGCTTAAGAATATTCTACAATCATATGATATATATATACTTCTTATCATAGTGGCTTTGAGAATGAAGTGCTCTTTTCACAGGCACAAAAAGAAGATGTTTAGTTGATACACTCTATCATCAACACTGAAGTAAAAATGAAATCAGCCAGTAGATTTGTGTCCTTTGTGCTTGGGAAAACTTGAATGACAACATTTGTGACACAAAATGCAAATTTTGTATTGCTTAATACTGAAAAGGCATAAATAAAACTCAAAACAACTTATCAAAATGTACATCTAAATACGGTCCATAAGATCCCCATTCCATAACAGATGTACATGACAGGTCCACACTGCAAATACTCAGGCTTAAGTTTCACTTACCTGGCTAAATCCAAGGCCAAGCATCCCACATTCTTCAGCAGAGTAGCACAGTCTCCACCTTCCACATATTCCATCACCATGCACAGGTGTTTCTGAAACAGTACAAACACCGAAGGTTAGACAATGAGTTTAGTTATACAGCCAAGGAGAAGAGATGAGCACTAACTACAAACCACACCAAAAGCTATTCTGATACTGACAGATGCTGAGACATTGTGGAGTGAAAGGGATGTCAGATTTCTTCTAGGTCAATGAAAAAAGAAACGAGAGGGCCTCGCTGAGCTACAACTCCTATTCAAAGATAACTTCTGTGATCTAAAGATCAATAAAATTGAAATTGTCTATCAAGTTCCCTTTGCCATCTGACTCAGTTCACCTAGTCATAAGAGACAACTCAGTGTAAACCTTTACTATGAGAATATATAAATTGAATCTATATAACAAGTTCCTATAATGATTTCCATCAAAAAAGACAATGATGAAAACACAGTGAACAATGTTTATTGTGTTGCACCTTAGCTAAAATATTTTATTTAATTTCTTTCTTTCTTTTGTGCTGTTTCTCAGATCTAATGATAACCTAATGGCTTGCTAATGCAGTTGTTTACACCATTTCTTTTGTCCTTAACACTCCCTCTTTTATTCACCTTACATGACACATAATGTGAGAGATATATGAAAAGCAGTTGTTTTTATAAGCTGTTGCTCAACAGAAACTAGAGACAGTCTTAGGCATAATTTCCCCAAGTTTTTTGTATTCTGCTTAATACATTTCCCTTCAAATTATCTCATTTATCTCAGGGAAAATGCATGGAAATTTGACTATATGGATTCTGCCCATTATCTCAAAATCATTACAACCGACAAAAAAATCCTCACAAAGTAAGAAAAAAGCAAAACTGCCAGGACCTGCCTTAAAATAAAAAAAAAATAAAAAGGTCGGGGATATAATATTGGCATAATATGAAAGATACATCAGAAAAATGGCATTATATATGGTGATTGCATGACAACAAAGAGAAACCACATAGAACATGATGATGTAAATTGATAATGATAGATAATTATGAAAGATGGGACATTATGCTGATAAAGAAAATCAGATGGCTTTAACGAGCTGGCAGCATCAGATAATGATGGCTAGGAGGGATGCAAAAATGCATTCTGTTGTCTTCTAAAAAACAATCCTCAAATTCTTCCCGACGTGAAACAATGTGTCTTTGTTTTAAGGTGAGACAAAAAAGAACCTTGTACACAGGCCATCTGTGAACTGAAAAAGCTGCTTCCAATATCACAGTTCCTCGTTGTTCATTTCTTTCACTTATCTGTTTTTTTTGTTTTTTTTATACTGCAAACTATGTCAGCATCCTTTATCACAAAGCATCAGTCTGTGCTATAGTTTGCCGCTAAATGTAATAGCAGAGACAGACGAAAAAAAGTCTAAAATAAAAAAGATGTTCTTCGTTTCTGTCCTTGCTTTCCTTCTTTGTGTCTTTCTTTCTTTGTTTACTTTCACTCTCATACAAGCAATAGAGCATTTCCTTCCCTTTCATTGGATCTAAAAATGTCAGTCACAGAATATTTCTGTGTGTGTGTGTGTGCAGGTGCGCATACTGTATGTATGTAATCATAAATTTCCCTTTGATTTTTATGTTTTTCTTGATAAAATACCAAACATCAACCTATCTGAGATGATTACAGTAGATGTAGTGAAGTAGTACTGTGCCACTTACTTTGGTCTCAAAGCTGCAGTACATAGAGACCACAAAGGGATTGTCTGTGAAGGAGAGAATGTCTCTCTCCAAGAACACCTGCTCTATCTGATTCCTCATCACCAAGTTCTGCTTGCAGATCTTCTTCATGGCAAATCTATGTCGGCTTTCCTTGTGACGCACCAAGTACACAGCTCTGGAGAGGGAAACACAAGACATGTACTGATGGAATTCTTCCTTGCTGAAAAGTTAAAAGTTGACAAAGAGGACAGGAAGGTGTCTCTACGTTCTATAAACGTCTTTCAACCTCCTGGTGGAGGTTATCTCGATGGTGTCTCTACATTTTAACAGTCTCTCATCTTCTCAACCTTGCTGATGTCTTACATAATCATACAATGCATGAACCATTCATCATATCCACTCTAAAACGGTTATTAAGAAAACCCTTAAAATGAAACCTGCATTATTAAGAAAGAATCTTTCAGAACGATCATTTTGCTATGTAATCCGTCACCTTTAATATGAAATGATATTATGGGCTGATACAAAATCTACCCTTATTACGAAAGTCTTCCACTTCCTTGACTGCAATTTCTTTCATATTAAACGCAGTGATCAATTACCCACAATATAGACAAAATGAGTTTTTTAAGCTTCATGTTACTAATGCTGCGACTTCAGTCACTATGTTCGTCTAAATACAGGATGGAGTCCTCATCATATATAAAAACAGTCTTCTGTAATGAACAGCACAGGTCATTATCATCTGACATAACGGGGCAACATCCTGAATTGAAATTCCTTGCCATCAAAAGGATGAAAAAAAATAAACATGGACTACTATGATTAATTTATTTAGTGTGATTGTATCAATGAATTTTTTTTTTTTTTTTGTTCAAACCACAACAGATATTCAGATTTCTGTGAAATCCTCCTTATCCATTAACAAGGATGTGTTACTATAACTCACTGCATTCCCAGGTGGTGTAAAGCTAGACAGATGTAGCAACTGTGAACTTACGCGTAGGCTCCATTGCTGATAAGTTTGATGTTCTCATAATCTTCTTCACAAGGAACTTTGGGCTTGGTCAAGGAAGCAACTTCCTGTTCCTGGGGTGAAATATAAACATGAAATGATAAGAGAAACAAATGAGAAAAAAATCTGCAAAAAAGCCCCGATAGATTCTTAATTGCCATGATGAACTGAAAAGTTCTCTCAATCATACTGCTACTGTGCAGCAGTGCTGCATCAGGTTCAGTTCCTAACAAATGTACATTACAAAAATCTGTGGAAATGATGCTTTTGTCACAAAATGGATATCTCAATTCAGATAGTGAATTTCAAACAATTTCTGTTGTAATGCATTTGCGGGCAAGATGAATGAAGGTCTTTTCAAGTGTTTAAAAAGCATCTATATTAAGCAATCGAGGTATTAGTGATAAGAACATGAGCAACAGATTGTGCTCATTCAGAAAACTGGTGAAACTAACAAATGAATGCTTAATTCAAGCAGTGTCTTTCACAGAACATGTGCAACAGGAAAAAAAAAGAAAAAAAATGCCAAAATGAAAATCCTGTCATAGGTTTCCCTGATTAACTGGAGATAAGTAGTCAAGTTCATGTGGTGATCTGAAGAAAAGAATGCCATGCATTGACCATATAAGTGCATCTATTTATAAACCATTTCATACATTACTGTAACATTCCAGCAGGTTCCTCTCTCACCGTGTTACTTTCTTACTTCTTACCATGAGTCACAGTCAGACATCTGATAATGAGAAAACAACATTCACAAGCCATCAATGTAAAACTCACCTCAGGTTCTCCCTCTTCCTCTTTCTCTTCCTCTGGCTCTGGTCCATGGTCCGGTGTATCGTAATGTTCCACGGGCGTAATGTCTGGAACAAACACATAAGGAAAGCACTGCATTATCACCCACATCCACATATGTTCATCATTTCCTCGAGCAAATTACTATCTAATCTACATCACTAGCCATCTCAATGATCATGTAAAGCCTTGTGATTGATCTGCTTCTACGACAACTACCACCAGCATGTCCTGCAAATGTCAAGGTAGGCAAACAGTTGTCTTTTTCTGCTCAACAGCAAAATCAATAATAATATGCAGACAAAAAAAGAGAGGAAACTATTTCTCTCAGCATTTTTTAAAGTGACTTTATGCACAACTGCTATTTTTAAACTGTGCATTTCACTGGGTCTACTTCATGAAGTTGTTTGGAGCTGTCGTCTGGAAAACATGTCCACTCAAAAACTGATGGCAAAAACTTATTCATCCAGTGAGTGTTTAAGCAAGAGATGTCTAAGAGACTGTCAGGCTATCTTTTCTGGTGGTGTATGCAAGTATTGATTTCCTGATATCTGCATATGGTTTTTCTTATTTCCTTGCTGAAGCTATCTAGCTTTGGGCATGTTGGATCTGTTTGTATGTCAAGGAGAGTACCCTGCCAAGTCAGATATAGAGAAGATGTGTTGGGAAATACCTGTGGCTATTGCATGAGCCTGAGTTATGTTTGTATATCTCATTACATGTTTATATTGTATCTAGTTGTAACTGAAAGACAACACTACAAAACCAAATCTAGAGATGATGCCCTGATGATGTTTATATTTAACAGAATCTAAGGGTTTGTTTACAAGAGAGAAGGTTTGCTCCCTAGTCAAATTTAAAGGTGGTTCATCGGGAAATACTATACTTTATATAAACAAAACATATCTCCTGCCAAGCCAACCAAGTCTATGGATAACATCCTGGGAATGTTCTAGCTATCTATGAGAATGTAGGTGTTTATGTATAGCTGAGAGAAAAAGTTCTCTCATGTCAACTTCAAATGTGTTGCTGGGAATGTTTTGCATACCGATAACCATCATAGTTTTTTTGATGCTCCTGAATGAGGACTTCCTGCCATCTCAACGCATCTGAAGATGGTCCTGCCAGTGTTATGGCTGTTATATGAGAATCCAAGGATTTATATTCTTGACAGTCTCCTCCCAAGCCACGTTTAGAAATGTGTTACTGGAGATAGCTTTGTGTACTAATGAGTTCCATATTACAATGTTTATGTATCTCAAAGACATCAAGACCAAAGATGATGTCCTGAGGATGTTACAGCCATTTATGAAAATCAAAAGGTTTATTTCCTGAGAGAGAATCTCCTCCCAAGCCTGATTAAGAGATGATTTTCAGGGCAATGTTATGCGTTTCAATCAAACTGTGTCTTTCATATGCACTTGAGAAAGTATCCTTATCCCATGCTGAATCAACCAAGTCTAATGATCATGATTTGGGGACTGTTATGGATAACTATAAGAATTTTAAGATTTCAACACCTATGAAAGTCTCCTGTCAAGCTAAGCATAAAGATAATTTACTGAAGAAAGCTAGAGTATCAATGAGTGCTGTGTACCTGAGAGAGGATCCCCTGCCAAACCAAGCTTGGAGATGATGTACTGGGGAATGTCTGCCTTGATAGTCTGTTTAGCTTGGCCCTCTGCTGCCTCGAGCAGCATGTAGAACTCCTCTGGATCAAACTCCTGCAATGGGCAAGTAATTTGGATATGCACTGATATTTCTGATGGTGATTCGGTTGGTAGATGGATGATTCAGATTAGATGGATGGATGGATGGATGGCTGGATGGATGGATGGATGGAAAGATGACTGGATGGAAGATGGATGGATAGATAAATGGATGGATGGATGAATGAATGGATGGATGGATGGGTGGATGGCATAGATGAATTACTGTCATGAAATAATGGGTCAATGGATAGATAGATGGTAACTTTCATGCAAAGATGTACGAATGGATGGATGATTAGAGTGCTAACACAATTAACACAGAAAAACGAAAGGGAATGACTGTACTCACCAGACACTCCAATAACCTCAGTGGTCGAGAGACAATGAGCAACAACTGTTTGACTAGAGGATAGAGATTCTTGTAAGCATCCAGGGATCGATCCCGTGCCTATGGTAAGACAGAAGTAATTTGGTATTATTATCTACAGAGACTTCGAGCAACATTGACCAGTCTTTGTATAGTGTCATAATCCATACACAGGCAAAGATGTCCTGTATGAGTATGTACGTAATTCATTGTCCTTATGCAGATTTGTGGTTTTGCTTTACCTATTGTGGGAAACAGCTGATAATTTGTCGACATCCAAGGTAACAACGGCTTTCTTTCATAAAGTAGCAAAATCTGCCACAAAAGCAAAGATTTTTTGGATGTATATGTATTTATAGCACTTACATAGATTTACTGATTTCTATATCTCCTGCTTTTCCCGCTCCCAAATGTTCTGTACTGCCCATTTTCAGCAGTTGGACAGAGTGTCTGGCACCTATTTGAGCTAATAACAAAACAAGGCTGTTCTTTCAGGGATCTGGTGGCTAGAACTAATAACTTCACATTTTACATTCTGTAGCCATAGAACAAATAAAAAACATAAACTGAGATTTTATAGTTATTTTATGACTGTTTACTTCTTAGGACCTTGTTTTCTTTGTTCAAAGTCAAACTTTTCTCCTCGTTGCTGTAAACTGTTGAGACTGTTCATTTTTGCTGATTATATTTTTCCCCATAACAAGGACGAACCCTAATAAGAAACTAAGAGAAAAATTCGTAAATGTAGTGTCTAATAATGTTACATAAATTTCCTTTTACTAAGCAGGGGCAAGAAAACAGTTAAGCTATTAGCCGATATGTCAAGATATGGTGCCACTTACATCTTGCAGTAGTTTTTCCAAATTGTCCAAGAGCTCATAGAAATAGGACTTGGAGATCATTTTCTCTGAGGATTTGTTCAGGCAATCCCTGGCCAGCTCCAAAACCTGAGGCAAAGACACAAATATCATTTGAAATTGCCATCTTACTACACTGCATGGTCCAAGCTGTGATGATGTCCAATATATTACAAATGAAAACAATTCATCTACTAAGAGAGATGACAGATTTATTAGTGAAAGATAGACAATATATCTGCTGTTTTTTTGAGCATCTAAAATTTGTTAAGTATAAAACAAGATCCACCTTGCTTCTTTCACAAACTCAAACAAAAGGAAGCTGTATAATTGGTTCCGAATTTCCTTTTGGGGGTCCCGAGTTCTTTCAGGAAGATACCCATAAGAATAAAGCTACAAGTGAACAATAGGTCTACAAACAAAATCACATGGTATATAACTTCCCCCATTAGATGGTATGAAAGAGAATACTCTGTTTACTTGAGTAATTTGAGCATATCTTCAGTCTTAAAGCTACCCTCCTGTGCTAGACTTGTCTGAAATGACAGTACATCTGTCCTCCAGTTCTACAACATCATCTCTCCCCCAGCCTAGGGGCTCTGAGGCTGTAAGGTAAAAGATCCTGATCATCAGGCTATATGGCCACAATGTGTGGACCTGTCCAAAGATACATAACTCAGACTAAAGCCCTGCTAATTCATGTGGTTGACACCCACCTGATAGTGCAAGAAGCAAAGCACAGCATCTGATTCCTGAGCCAAGTCCAGAGTTGCGTTGTTGTCAATGAACGTTTTCAGCTTCTCCTCCATTTGAGCTGTGGCCTATCAAAACATACAATGAACTCATAGACATATTTATAGAATATTTCTATGGTGTTTGTGATTGTACTTTTTTAACATTTCAATATATGTCTGCAGGTCTGAAACCATATGACTGATTGTATGTTCTCGTTTTTCTCAAAATGTTCTCTTGTGTGAGGTCCAAAACTAATTATGAGTTCACTAGTAATAATATGATGGGTGGGCAATCTTGTCTTCAATTTAGATGCAAGAGGAATATCATCATGTAAGCTTATCTATCTAGTTCCTCAGAAAAGCGCAATGACAGTCACAAACAGATGGACTGACTGACAGACAGATAAAGTTACGGATAGACAAAAACACACTGTCAAGCAAAGCTCAGATAAATGTTGGTTGCTTACCTTGGGGAATCTTTCCTTGTAGACACTGTTCATCATGACAATTTCTGATTCCACACCAGGTGAGCGTGCTGGACTACTACTCATGGGAAGGAGAGAGAGAACAAGAACAGAACATACAATGAACTAATGAACTGATGAGCACTGATATCATTTTCTGTTATCAGATAAATGTTTAACAAGTGATAATACCATCTATATAATCCACCTACATATCAAATCAAACAATAACTTAGGAAGATAAATATACACAACTTCAGAACTTCCATTTAACTTTGCATGGGATAAAATGCTGCCAGATGCTTTTGCTATGTGTCAAACTCATGCGAGGGAACTAGTTGCTCTATGAGAAATTTTATCTACTTGCACTGAGTCATATATACTAAATATTGAGCATGCACAAAGGCTGTTGTTTTACCACAGAACAACACAATCTACTGATAGAGCAAACATCTGACTACGAAAATAAAGAAACTGAAAGGAAATATATCCATAACAGCTTACAATACGGTAGATATGAATACTGGAAGGATAATGACATGAAGAGACACTATATATATATATATATATATATATGCTTTATAATATAACTGGTTTCATTTTACCTAATAATCTTGATATAATAGCATTTGTATTTAGCATGTTTAAATACATAACAGAGTGAGTAGTTAAATTAATGTATTACATAAATCAGTGTCAAGTTTTTTCTACTGATGTTCCATTTTCACACATGCTTTTTTCTGTTGAATGAGTAGAGGGCTACAACTTTTATATTAGTATATAACTGTACTGACAAAACCTCTCTTCAGACTTTCATCAACAACTGAAATAATTATTTTATATATGGCATGCAAGTTTTGGAAAATGTTTCTCAAAAGAGTTGAATTGATGGCAAAGCCATAACCCCATATCCATAATACCAAAAACTTGAGCAAGCTCACTCAGAAACTTCTAATTTGTCATAAGTCATTGCTTATGAAAGCACTCATCACTAAGTCCATCAGCATTGTGGCATTTCAGACGATTAAATACGTAACACTTTGAACTTTAGATATAGCCTTCATGTTTCATGAAATGGACCACGTTTCCCATGATGAGTGAGGAGATTGATATTTTGTCTCAAAAGCTTGCAGCATGTATATTAATAAGCCCTGCTTGTTTTGCCATCACTGTATACGTCACACTTTTCTCACACTTAGTTTTATCTGAGAACTTCAAAATTCAGTCTGGTCATTAATTGATGTATCTGCCAATTGAGACCAGTAAAACTATTTCTTTCTCTCTTCTTCTTTTTTTTTTTTTTTTTTTGTCTCCCTCTTTCAAAATGAATCTGTTACTTCACCATTTGAATTTATGGTTGATTTAGTTTTATTTGGCTCTGTGAATAACATGGTGCGGTGGCCTAGTACAGAATCCTTACTCAAATAGTTGAAACAAACAAACATACAGAAACACATATTAATATGCAATTAAACTAATATCTCTTAGTGTATCCTTATGCTTCATACATAATAGCATTGTCAAGCACGCACCAAAAGATAAATAAATAAATAAAATAAATATATAAATACACAGCCTGAAAAAAAAAAAATTAAATCAAAGCCACCCAAACTGTCAAAAATGAGATTGTTAAGGGTTGGGGCAGCTGTAGCTGAATTTGGCAGTCCAGGTCTTCCCCTTAGCTCCATCACTGAGCATAATAAGGTAGTTAGGAGAAACAGAAAGGAGCTGGGGGAGGTGGAAAGAAACGTTTCAGTCAAAACACACTGGTCAAGTTCTGTTAGGCAGTTAACATCCATTCTCCACACAGCCAATTACAGCAGGACTTGCCCCACAGCATAAACTCTGACAACCAGAAATGTGGCTGACTGGGGTAGGTAATTTAGACTGAACTCAGGGATCTAGTTTTGTTTATTGTTTGCAGCCTAGTGGTTCAAAATTAGAAAACATGATACTTAAAGCTCGATACATTTGTTCCATGACTTTGGAAAACAGGCTTGCTATAGGAAATCCTGACCTCTACAAGAGATTGAAATCTGATTAGATCATTCCCAAGATCGAAGGAACACGCTCTGAGGTCAAAGCAGGGAGAATTTTTATGGAGCCATTTTCTAGGGCAGCTTCACTTTGCTTCTAAAGCTGTGCACAGATCAGCAGGAGAAGACAAAATAAAAACCTTTGCCCTGTCATAAATAAATAAAATAAGTAAATGAATGAATTTATAAAATCCAGATGAAGACACCATAAACATAACACTAAACATCTTGTGATTCATCATTTCTGTTTCAGATCTATACAGACTGATCCTGGGGACCAAGGAGGAGGACAACTGATACATTGGGACACTTCTCTGTCCATTAACTGACTATCCACAATAACCTCCAAAAAATACTGGATTCCTCCACTGGGAGCTAAAAAAAAAAAAGATTCTATTATGTCCTCATAACTATGTACTGATTCCAAACATAATTTAAATATCAATAATAAAAAAAAAATATTAAGTTCTGCTTTGTATGCATAGCATATAATATATAAGATAAGTAACTGTGTGATTTCTTGAATATTCTAACAATAATTTTCTGTAAGTTGCAACACATATCTTTAATACTGCTAAAAAAAAAAGTTTGTTCCAAATTTGTCCACATATGCAGTACATGCAATGCTCTTTCTAACTCTTTGTGATCTTTTGAAGGTTTAATAACATTTCTTTTTTTTTTTTTTTGCAAGAACGTCACAAGTATTGTTAGCACTGCTGACTTTATTATAACTACACAAATAAACAGTCCCTTTGTGTGGTGCAACATCAAGCCTACAAAGTTCTGCTCTTTCTTGGGCTGTCTATCAGCGATATGACACTGATGACCTACTACACCTGGTCATCATTTTGGCAATACAAGCAATGCCACTGCTCTCACCTCCCCCTCCTGTGCAGGATGCTGATGCTACTTATGACTAGCTAGCATTGGGAAATAGTTGTGTGCAAGCTATCACCGCTGAGGAGCAGATTTGCAGTTTGATGTGCAGTGCATTCTCGGCGGCATAGTGAGATGATTTTTATGTTATGTACATATGTTGGCCTTTTACATAATAACATTTATAGTCAAATACTGTAATTCCATCTATGCCCAAATACATGTGGCTATAACGTCTCAATAAATTGATACATTGTCTATTTAGAATGGACATTGTTTTGCTGCATATAACTGTGCCTGTTTGCTGTTTCTATTTACTACATTAAACTTTGTTCCAGCGTTCCTTCTGCACTGAAAGATTAAAAAGTAAGTTTTTTATTTTATTTTTTTATTTTCTGAATGCTATTAATCTCTCCACTGCACATGTTGACTTCAAAATAAGCAACATTTCCGACATCCCTGTGGGCCTTCGGGCTGCTCGTAAAAAATATCTCCTTTAATATCACAGTTGTTTGCTGAAGTTTTTGTTTTGTCCTAATACTCTCACTATCCATGATCAGCAATGCCATAAAAATGATTTCCTCATATGTTCGCATAACATGGTCATTTCAATGATCTTATTATAAAGAGAGTAGAAGCCACGTTTTTCACCATCCATCCTGAGGCTTCTCGGTGACTTCATTCTATACTTTTGGATATGGCTAGTCAGACTAATTGTTAAGGACAATCTCTGAGGCTTCAAACTTCCAAGAACCACAGACTTCAGATTTCTCGTTGGTTCGGTTGACTATGACTCGCCCAAGGAGCCCACCCTTCCTGTCTGTCCAAACACGTTTTTCTTTCGTGGTTATTCAATTGCCTGTTCTTTCACCTCACCTCTTGGCCATCACGCCAAATACTTACGCCCAATTTATTTGTGGTGAAACATCGCCAACAAATGGGCACCAACAGACACCCAGACTTGGCAAGGCTAATAGCGGTCGCATTAACTTGATTCCATTCGAATCAATGTCTACGTAGATTTATTTAGAACTAATGATTATATCATGCTATACAAAGTGACAAACATTTCACATCCTTTTAATATCATTGCAACTTGGCATGCTGTATAGATTCTGCAGCAAAACACTTTAATTTAAAAAAGGATGACTTATTGGGTGATGCGTTTTGCTCGTGGAATTATTTCCCTTTTTCATGGACGGATCTTGGAGAAGTGGCCTGTGTAGCAGTTTGGAATGTGGAAAATTTGTCATGAAAGCGCAATTTCTCCGACTTTTTCCGACACAAACTTACATACTGCCATGGCGTCCCAGTGAGCTCAGTTACCACATAAGGTAGCGCGATTTTGCTTTTCTTCTTCAATTTTGCATAAAAACTTTTCAAGTGTCTAACAGCCAAACTGTTTTCACGCCCAATAAACCTAATCGATCGCTGTCTGTTTCCCTAGGGCTCATTGGACTAGCTATTCATTAATTTCAGTATCTCTTGGGCAGACTATTCATTTCAACACTGAGTGGCAGACTATTCGCTTCAATGTCAACTTCCACGTGTTTCCCGCCTGTTCGCTGCAACATCGACTAGCAGATTAATCGCTTCGACATCGATTTTCTTATAAGTTTCCTTATTATTCATTTCAACACCGACTTTCTCGTATGTTTTCTTATTTCGTACCATCTTCAACGCCCTGAATCAGTTGAGTCTTTGTCCTTCCAATTTTTACCCAATGCGCTCCTCTCGAAGTTCCGTCTCTCCGCTTTGTACTGTTTTTTGTCCCCCCCCCCCCACCTCTCTCTCTCTCTGCTCTCTCATCCTCTCGGGTATGATGTGGGGATAAATGCATTATCATACTGTCATAGACTCGTTATTTGACACAGCCTCTATCGACCAGCCTGCCGCTTCCACGTCCATTTGCAAGGAAGTGGCTTTTATAACAGAAGTTGATTGATGATCAAAGTTCCTGTTGCAGAATTTTAGGGCCCTTTGAGGTACTTCGGAATTTCGAATTAGAGAGAGAGAAAGGGCGAGAGAGAGAGAGAGAGAGAGAGAGAGAGAGACAGAGATGGGGAGAGAGAGAAGAGAGAGAGAGGGGAGACAGAGCGAAAGAGAGAGGGCATGGAAACTCATACTGATATATACTTTCGACAGATCTGACAGCTTCATCTTGTGGAATCTTTCTATAGATATAGATAGGTGAACTGGTGATCAGGTTCATGCAATACCAACATATAGAGGTTCTTGCATTGTTTATATACATGCTATTGCCCCGCTTTTATGCAAGCTAACGTAATACTTCTATGCAAGTTCTTGTACTGCTATGACAGTTCTTTCAGTGCCTCTATGCAGGTTCTACCATTGCCCATATACAGAGTCTTGCACTGCCTCCATGCAGGTTCGTGCATTGCTTCACTGAAGATTCCAGCATTGCTTATTTGCAGATTTTATGCGCAGGAATGCATAGCCACTGCATATTCAACAATTTAACCCATTGCTGTTTCTTTCGCCATCAGTAACTGCAAGTGTTTGTGTATGTGAGCAGCAACTATATTATTATTGACCTTAGGTCCTCACATTGCCTGTTTCTTTTCTTCCGGATACTCAAACTATATGCTTAGGATACACAGTAATTGTAATATCATATTGGTCTCAAATTCTCTTCAGATCCTATAAATGTATGCCATCGGTGCGCAAAACTTCATATTCGCCTGAGGTTCTTGAACTGCATGATTCTTTTTTCTCAGGTCATATAAATGTATGCTTAGAAGCACAGTAACGATATGTTAACTTCAGGTTCTCAGCATTGTCTGCTTATTTTTTGTGTTTACTATAAGTCCTACAAGTGTATATAAATATGTGTACAGAGACTACAATGGAATGGAATGGCATTGCGTGTGCCTTCAGAAACTACCAGTGTATATGCATAATATATGTGTTTAGGACACTGCCCGTTTCTTTTGGCTTAAGACACTACAACTGTTTGCTTAGGTGCATAGCAGTTACACAGTGGTTTACACAGACAGATGCACAGTCAGTTTCTATGACGTAACCAAAATTTAGTACTTCAGCAGCGTTTTCTATGCAAGCAGAGCTGCCGCACACCGCTATGGCTAAATCCAGACAACACACCACACTACTACTGCTACTACACAGAGTACTTGTCCGTGGTGTTACGAGAAATAATGATGACGTCACATCTACCGTTTAACAATACTCCAGCATTGAAATAAAAGATAGCGCATAAAAACTAGGTCTAGAAATAAATAAATACATAAATAAATAAATGTATTTTTCTCAGTTATTTAAAAAAGCTTGAAAATGAATGTTTAGAAATCAGGTGATAATAAGTTGGTTAAAACCCAGGATACTGAAGGGTTCCATCATACAGGAAAATAATATTTTCTTTAAAAAAGAAAAAAGAAACGAAAAATGGAAGAAGAAGAAAACAAGCAAGGGCAACAAACGCAATAAGCTTGGTACAGTGGTGTTTATGAAACGAGTAATAATAAGAGGGAGCGATAATGATAAAAATGACGACGACACATCATCTTACTCTAAAGCAAGCCATGAAAGGCTGTAGAAAGTAAGCAAAGAACAGAAACACGTGAAATAAAATAAATAATCAACTGATGCCTGTCAGATGCATCATGCAAAATTTCAAATACATAATATGGGACCTCTGTCTTATGCATTATATAAGAAGTCCATTCTATGTGACCCTAATTTTCTATCTAACTTCAGTGATGAATAACCCAACAGAAGAAATATCTAGATAGTGCTCTATATTCGTATTCTACTGAGGCTGAACAAGTTCTGTGACTCAAAGTTCATGGCATCGCTTCCTCGTGATGACCACAGAACACCAGGACCGTATATCTACTATTCTCAACAATATCCGTCCTCAGAGGTTACAGTTTCTTTACCTAATTCTTACTGAGGAACTGAAGACCCTTGGCTGAAACGTATTTAAATCAACTTTGAAAGAATTTATCTCGACCATTTTTTTAAGAAGAGAACCCACGGCCTTCGTGGGAGATGTTTAAAATATAGGTCAAGCCGATACTTTCCTCAGGCGTGCGCACCTCGATGTTGGTTTTTTGGATGATTAAACTGAATGTTACTCAAGGAAAACGTATTTGGCGTTTCGACCTCGTCATTCTATCGACCGTACAATTCCGTGAGTTTGCTTTTTAATTGTTACCGCTTTTTTGAATAATGTGAACTATATTAAGCTTTTTTCGGCTTTATATAAACAGAATCTTTATGCACACAATGTTTGTATGCCAAATATCAGATGGATACATTCAGCACTTTAGTTTTTTATGGGTTTTATTGCAGATCTATGTATAGATATAAACTGTAATTTCAGAATAGATATAGAATAGGTATAGAATAGATATATAACTGTAATTTCAGTTGCTCCACTTTCACATTCTATGATTTTGGATGTTCGCATCTTCAGTTTTGACTGCAAAAATCTCATTGATTTTTGTTCTGTTTTGTTTTGTTTGGTCATATTTTTTCATTTGACTGGGCTTTCTCGACTTTCGCTCAAAAAGTGTGAGTTGTGACCTAGGTATTTTTTGTTCTGACACCTTCAATTATCCCCGTCAATTATAAGTAATACCTTGCTGTGAACAAAATATTACTGTTCATCCTTTGCCAACAAAGTATATACATTTCACCTATAGATTTTCTGTAATGATGAACAGAGAAATATGGATATACGTTATATAAATCTCAGATGGTAACCCTTGACTATGTGTACGCTGAAAGGTTAAAAAAAAAAAAAAAGAAAAGAAAAAAGAAAAAAACATTGTAAAATACTACTAAAATTTAAGTTAATGTGTATCATCTGAACGAGAGGCATCCCATTTCGCATATAGGTCTATGTATTTGATCAGTTAAATACATCTAACTGGACTCTAATAACAATTGAAAGTTCGGTGTTAAAAATGTCTTTTTATCTCTAAATTTCGACCAAAGTAAAATTTCATGGTCTTTCTCAAGCGCGTTAATGACAGAATTAGAGCCGACGACGCCTCTTTGTTCTCAGACGGATTCACATTATCAAATACTTCAAAGAAGACGGCCTTTTCCACACTGTTAGTCTCTAATGTTTCAGGTAGTTACTAAAGAAGGGTTGAATTTTAGCCGTGATGAGACGGCAGACATTAAGTCATTAGTTCCACATCATTCATCCATTATCGTACTTCATCCGGAGACAATAATACTTCTATTTAGGTCAGGCTAAAAAAGTCAGCGCAAGGCTGGGCGAGATGATAAACAAGTTCATAAACAACAAAATCTCATTAGACGGCACTGGAATGTCAAGATTCTGTGATAATAGGAAAGTGTGACAGAAAGTCGCGATCCTTTGTCCGTTGTTCGTATCATCACATTCAAAACCTTTTAATATTTATATTGGTTTTTTTCCTTTCTTTCCCACAGTTTTTTTTTTTTCAATTTTTTCATTTTTTTTCGATATAAACGAAAACAAAATTTATAATCTCTTTCAAGTGTTGAAGGCGATAGTGTAAACAAAGGACAAAGTCAGGATCACAACCCGCTGTCCCATCTCATATACCATTTATGGGAAACAGCAAACGCTACTTCGTGATTAGATTAAAATTTTGAGGATACTGGCGTGTTTATATACATAATTATGTATTTATTTTCTGTTACACTCTTTGTGTTTTGGTCGTGTGAAACTAGACTTTGACCGTAATTTACTTGTGGCCAAGTTCTTTTTGTAGAACAGCGAAGGACATAGGCTGCACAAGGCTAGACTGGTAAACATAGCAGGGTACATAACATTAAAAAGGAAAAAAGGAAGAAAAAAAATGATTTAGTACAGTGCGCATTGCCACTCACAATATTACAATCCAAAGAAACATTTAATGGTTGTTCTACGGTTTGTGCTCGGGTATTTTAAAACAGAAATAGTATTAACCACGTTGTTTGTTCTTTGAAAACGGAATTTCCAGGACAAAGAATATTGAACGACTTTTTGATCTCATCGACCCATAGACACATTTCTGAGGCTAAAGAACTAAGGACAGGGGAGCGAGAACGGCTGTTTGCTGTAACCTCTGAGTACTGTCTCTCTCTAATACTTTCGAGCTTACAATATGAGACGATGAACTCTAGAACTCTAGGACTTCATGCTGCTTTAGGCTTACACTGAGAGTATATCGACGCTATGTTAGACTTCTCATCTGCATTGTCTACATTGTACGCTACATCTTATATATACATCTGCGCGCTGGCAGAGCAAACATGGGGTACAATAATAATGATTAAGAATAAGATAGATAAAAAAAGCAAGTTTTGCAGAAGAAATCCGTATATTATGTTAAGCTAAACACAGTGGTTTTATAAAAAAAAAAAAATAATAAAAAATAAAAGTAAATAAAGTGCTGCTCCAATTTGGTGCAAACATATACTGTCTTCCTTAACTAGGGGACAATTTGACTCATAAATTCCATGAACGCAGCCCTGTTTGATCTAAGCTCACAATAAACAATATATTTTCAAAATAATATTCAAAATCTACAAATGAAAAATAAATAAAAGAAAAATCATCATCCCCATCATCAACATCACGAAAGACATAAATAAATAAATAAATAAATAAATAAATAAATAAATA
>JBCEWB010232760.1:0-12596 GCA_039654565.1 Peronia peronii
GGGGGGAGAGGGGGGGGGGAGTAATATTCTTATATTGTACATTTCAAACAAAGAATGCAAAAGTCATTTACTCCCTTTCTGTGCTGCCTATTTAACACCCTTGTGCTGGCAAAGGGAAATAACAAGGCTGGTCATGAAATCCCCATTATCTAGAGTAATAAATCTGACATTCAGATAGGTGACTGATACACTTCGTTAGTCATCGTCGGAATCGTTCCTCAGATACTAACACCATGCACATAGAACAGTTGTCAAGTGTGTTAATGGGGAGGAGGGGCAAAAGGGGGGGGGGAGGGCTGGGGACTCCCTAAGCTGATTAACCCGATATACCGTCCTTCAAGAAACGAGCCGGATTAATGAATGGACGGAGGAATGGATGGAAGGATATATGAATGGATGGATGATAATGTGGATAATGGACGGATGAATGGCTGCACGTATGGATGTATGGCTGGAGGGAATGATGAAGGGATGGATGGATGGATGGATGGATGAATGGATGGATGGATAGTTGGATGGAGAGTTTTACTATCAGCAAAGGAGTAATTGCAGTTTATTTAGTAGACTTATACGTCCACATGAGCACCCCCATTTTTGACTACATTCAACCACCTTTGGACACAGCACAGATCTCGACGACATTTTGCATCATGTCTTCACCGATCTCGCTACAGACCGTGTCGATTTTTTCCTCAAACTGTGACAGATTACGGAGTCGAGTGGCTGACACCTTTTTAGATGAAAAATGGAAATGCACTGCATGGTCAGATTCAAGTGTTCTGTTGTGTTTTGTGTTTTTAAGTTACATACCCCCTATTTTAGTGTCGCCGAAACTAGACTTTGGACATATTTCTATATAAATTTTAGCGTTTTATTTTTTCTTCGGAGAAAGAAGGAAGACGCAGCTGAAGGCCAGTGCATGTATTGTAAATAGGCAGGGAGCTTTGGTGGTTTTAATTGTATGTCATTATAATTATAAGCATTATGTCGAAACACTAGGCTTGGGAGGCTGTAAGAGATAGATATTCTAATCTTTACTGGGACTTTCTTTCAGGATGATCGACGAAACACATCCAGAGTGAACGTTTTATGTTACCATGGTAGTTAATGTTAACCACTGCTGAACTTCTATTTCAGGAGAGCTGAACGGAATGAAGAAAGGCTGATCCCATGTTTCAGAAGACAAAAAGGATAGTGTTTGGCTTGAAATTGAAATTTAAGTTTATTATTTCAGGACGATGACACGAAACATACGTCGGATAGATACGACGTTTATGTCATAAAGGAGCCAATGATACCGGAGAATTAAGAATTTCATTGCAATTAGAGTATTCAGAAAGAAAAGAAAAAAAAAACCTGACATTGGGTGACAGTAGAAAATTCTAGTTTAGTTTTCAGTTTCTACTGTTGCCTTTCATTGTAACAGATTCTAGTAAATATAGTATTATTCAATGTTACATTTGCTGTCACAAATTTGGATATACTTAGAAAATGTCAGAAGTGGAAATTCAAATGATATCAACGGATCAAAGTCCTTTTTTGAGAAAACAATATTTCGTTTACAAGTACTGTGTTTAAAATGTATTTAAGTGAAACCAAACTTTAGATGTAATATTATATTATTATTTTTATTATTATTTACTAGTATTATTATTATTGTTGTTGTTGTATTTTAGTTGTTTTTTTTTTCGAGGACATTGAAAGAAACCAGCACAAGGTTGACCTTGTATGGCGGGATGAATAATATTAACAAACAAACAAATAAACAAACAAACAAACAAATGAACAAAAAGAAACTAAGCACTATAATAATTATGTATTCCCACTTCTGAACTAAAATCTTTGAGAGTACAGG
This sequence comes from Peronia peronii, assembly GCA_039654565.1. Taxonomy (NCBI): domain Eukaryota; kingdom Metazoa; phylum Mollusca; class Gastropoda; order Systellommatophora; family Onchidiidae; genus Peronia; species Peronia peronii. The sequence continues at coordinate 1,856 of JBCEWB010232760.1, forward strand.
CAATGCTCTGCTTTTGCTCCTTGAGCAGCAACACTGAATGTCCTTAAACTGTACGGAGTCAGACTTGTGTAAGGGAGATGACTGTCAACCAATCCCGACTGATTTCTCTGCCAGCTCAGCCAAACTCGGCATCAAAACTGTGTAATTTCTCTTTTGTCTTAGGGCCAACATTCTAATTATTGTTGAATCCATTTTTCAGGATAACGAAGCTGGACGAAATGAAAATATTTCTAAATAATCGTATAAATTATTTGGAGAAAAAAGTGGAACGTAAGTATACCAATCCGAGCACTGTTGCACCAATCTTCACTTCTGCCGTCATTTTTAAAAATACAGTATATGCTGGTTATTTTAACTGCAAATACTGTATTCTTTAAAACGACGGCCGGCTTGATATTCTCAGATCCGTGGTCGCATCTCGTTGGAGATGTAGGTAACATTGGATCACTTTGCATTGTGGTGTCTTTTTGCTCCATCGGTGTGTGTAGTGTATACATTCGTGTGTCCGCGTTTTGTACTTTGCCTCGTGACGAGTTTTTTCTGTGCACTGTGTCTGTCTTTGCAGGGTTTTCAAAATGGAAGAGACAAAAAGCCACCTAAACCATAGAATAAACATGTTGGAAAAGAGAATTGAAAGTAAGTTTTGCATTATCTTTAGCTTGATGTGTTTCTGCCCAATTTTTCCCTTCGTGCTCTTTTTGTTTTCGCTCTGTCTATAACCCGATATCTATACATTAAAAAAAAAGAAAAAAGAAATATTTATACGTTTCCTATTTCCTTTCATTGTATCTGTGTGCGTTTTTTTCCCCTTCTAGTAGAATAAACTTGTTCAAGGATTTTTTTCTTTCCTTTTTGTCGTTGCTTTCCGTTCTGTACATTTTACTTTGTTCCAATTTCTAAACGGAGTAAAATTGTTCAGGAATTTGTTGTACTAGGAATGCTCACAATATCCCTGAGTTCCAAAGCCCCAAAACATTGACAGGCTAGCAGGTTATGGAGGACCGATGACTTAAGGAAAGCAGATGTTACATTTGAAAACAATTAATAAGTGAAAATAAGTGGTAATTTTAAAGTTGTAATTGATTTCGTCATTTAAATAAAAAATTAAACAATGCATGGATATTCAGTTCAAATCCAGAGCAAGATACAGAGCCCTTATATTCACAGACATTCCAGTAAGAAGAGCTTGGATGATATCAGTAGAGCATAGAATGAATAGAGAATTTGCTACAATATCCTTATCCAGCTTTCAATATTGTTTTCTCCTGCAGTAGTGTATGAAATGTCACATTTTTTAGACACACAGATAAAAACAAACTAAGAAAGAAACGAATAAACAAAAGGAAATATTCAGACTGTTATCCTCAGAGGAATGCGTTCAATCTAATTAACTTTCACACAAAAAACAAATCAATAGATAAATACACAAACAAATAAATTGACAAATAAATAAATGAAATAAGTAAATAAATAAAAAATAAATAAATAAAGTGAAATGGAAAAAAAATGACAGAAAGTCTGCTCATTTCGTGATATAAAGAGACCTTATTTTTTAGAAGTCTTATTGCATTGATTTTCTTTTGTTCTCAGTCTTATTTTTCTTTCAATTGCATTATGCTGGCCTGAGAAACAGCTCAGCAAGATATTGGCATTTCACATCCATGTCAGGAAACGTTTGAATCCTTCAAGTTTTCATTGTCCTTTGAAATGTTGCTTTATATTTTTATTATCTTTTGTATTTATTATTATTATTATTATTTTGTCGAATAGATTTAACTCAAACTAAAATTTTCTGTTATTTTCTATCCTTACATTGCGTAATTTACTTGCATGAATACACTGTCCTTCATACCAAGATGAACTTGTGGTTCAATGAATTTATGTATCCAAAACCCGAGCGAAAACAAAAAAGACGGAGTAAAAGAAAAAGAGAGAAAGAGAGCAAGAAAGGAAAGAAAAAGGTAAAACAGTCCATTCCTGGAGGTTCGATAACTTCAATTGCTGAATCTAAATCTGGTTTGTCTTTCCCTGGTTTGCACTGTTGTATTGTTACTTGGATATTGCACGCAGTCAGTGTTAAGACTTCATTACTCATATTTGTTAAAAATGTTGCACTTGTTGTCCATAATTGTTCTATACTTTGATCAGCCCTTTGGACTTTAAGTGCATGACAATGTTGTGAATCGTTAGGCGAGGCAGTAATGACGCATGTTAACTTATCTGCACTGTGTATCTCTTTGATGTTGGTGACATAGTTGGTGATTTTTCTTTTCCTTCCTAACAAACAGGTTCGAGAATTTCGAGTTTCATCAGTTACATCAAGAAGCATCAGCCTATTATTTCTTCATTTTGTTGTTTATTTATTTTAATAAATTCAGTTCGTTGCCAGTTGATAGTGTATGTCTCGAATTAAAACATTTCTATAAAATAATATATTGTTTGGGAAACTCATGTTGTCTCATAATTCTCTTCAGTCTGAGTTCGTGTCTTGAACACTGTGGCTTCCTTTAAATTGTGACGCTCTCAAATCAAAGATTGTATCGGGTCCATCGATTTTGTTTGAGCGTTGGATCCTATAAGCTTTGGACCTAATTTGAGCCTATCCAACAAGCTTTCGAGTTCTTCATATTGACGGCCATTCAAAGTAAAGCTAGATACATAAATATGTATCCACATATATTCATTTATGTATCCATAATTATGTAAATCTTTAGGAAATAAGACAAAGTAATTGGGCTTTGTTTCGAACTATAAACATATTATCTGGGAAAATTAGGTTTAACTGGGACTTTCCCAGATAATTTACTTGAACCACCAAAATGTGTGCGTGTGTGAGTGTTTTTTTTTAATCAGCATGTTTAATTTTGTAATGTTACAAGAGCGGTTGATCCTTTCCAGGGTGGAGGCAGACAAAGAAAGAAAACAATGATCAGAGGAAGCTCAGATGTCATCGGGGAAGGAAGAAAACAAAGAAGAGGATGAGGAATGATAAAGAAGACTGATAGAGAAATTAGAGAAATTGGCTGGCATTCTCTTCCTTTCAGCCACCTTAGGCGGGCTTTGCTGTATTGGTTGATGAAAATCATTCAGTCCAGAAATCAAGTGTCCAACGCGCTAAGCCAAAAACAAATAATGCCAAGGCGACCGTAAGGTTAATGAAGAAATTGCTCGACTCAAATCATTAATGTCTAACGCCTTAAGCCAGAGGCTGCTGATTATGAGAAGCTGAAACTTTTCAAGGACTTCATGTGGGCTTTGTTATATTCGGTTGAGGAAGAAATTGCTCAGTCCAGAATCTCATGTCTAACAGCCCAAGAACAAGAAATTGCAAAAAAAGACGATTAGGATAAAGAGGGAATTGACCCATCCAGACTTAAATCAAATATCTAACGCGTTGAATCAGATGTTCCCAGTTCTGAGAGGCTGAAACCTTGAGAAATTAGATATCACCAAACCAGCAACCAGCAACTAAATTATATGATAGACTTTTTTTTTTTTAACTGGCTGTTCTGATATATTGTTTTTTGGTCATCATCAATTATTCACTGGTAAGTGAAATGATTCTGTCAAGATGTTGTCTTTTAAATCAAATCCACACTATTGAAAGTGAAATGGCATTATTAGATCGTTTTGCTTATCGCTATTAGAAATCAGAATAATAGTCTTGAAATGATTTTAATTCCCTAACACAGCGAAGTTACACCATATACCCAACTGTTTCAGGAGAAAACTGAAACCAAGACTAGTTGATATTGGCATAGCTTTTTGATTCCTGTCCAACTTCTACAGGAGTTCATCGTATATTCTAGAATGCCGAGAAATAATTGAAGAATCTTTATTGAACTGTTAATGTTGATATACTGTTTATAATATAATATAATATAATATAATATAATATAATATAATATAATATAATATACACGGGCCATTGATAAATTTACTATGAAAAATTTAGAAATGGTTATTTAGGGCGCAAAAAAAAATGGAAACCTTCAAATTACGTTTTTGGTGAATCAATAAAATAGGTCACGATTTAGGAGTTACCCATAGTTCATCGCACCCAAACATGTTTTAGGACACTATTATTATCAGGTTTGGACTACTTTTTGTCCATTGCGTCGGTATTCGCGTCGTTGGCCTCATTTCTATAGCGGAAGGAGTGGCACGTGGTAAATAGGCTCATTAAACTCAGATTCAGCCCTGATAATAAGTTCGTTTGCCTTCAGGCGAGTCAGATGATTGGGATCTTGACAATAGCACTCGCAGTTTCTTGTGTGTGTGTGTGTGTGTGTGTGTGTGTGTGTGCGCGCGCGCGCATATCTGTGTGTGTCTTTCTGTTTTATTTTACTTATTTAGTTATTTATCTTTTGTCCGGATTGGCTTCTCATTAGCCTTGGATGAAAGAAAAAGGAAAATAGGAACAGAACGCAACAAAATCTGAACAGCTATTTTTGACACGTATCCTAGAGGAACAGGAATGGCATATACAATGTTAATTGTATCAGGTCCTGTTTCATGTAAACTTCAATTTTCATTTTGTTTTTCACGCTGATTTTCATGTGCTTATTAAATATATCTTTTTAATTTACTTTGTTTATTAAATATTTCTTTTTAATTTACTTTGTTTTTCTATATTTCTTTCATTTTAATACCAAGTTTAATTATTAATGATTTTGTTTTGTTTCGTTTCGTTTTGTTTGCTTCCATTCGGTTTAGAAATTGTTCTCATCAATATGTAACGTTACGAAACATTTCGCCTGGTTGCTTGCTAGAACACAGTTTTGACCAATTTTAACAAATGTCAAGATACAAAGAGAAATGAATTGGAATGAGGGGGTGGGGGAATGTGGGTGGGAAAAGGGAGGGAGAAAGAGTGAAATCAATAGGTCTATTAGTACTTTTGTTTACCCGGGTTATTCATTGCAAACAGCCCGTGGCCAGCAGTCCTCGACTGAAACTGGATGGTAACTGGGATGTGCCCACTGTAATGGTGGCTCTCCGACTCTCCAGTTCATTGTCATGGCTCAATCTCGTCAGCTTGACTGTTGTCTGGCAGCCAATCAAAATGAGTCCCGTGTCGATTTGTCCACCAAATTCAGCTACAGCTATCACGTAAAAACCTTATATTACATATGTGATGAAAATAAGTTTTGAGTTAGCTTGACTGTAACCAGAGATATTGTAAATTGAAGAGACAGGGTGAGGTGACCCCTATGCATCTGCTAAAATCAGAAAAAAGAAAAAAAAAACGTGGCAAAAATTAAGAGTTTAGCACAAACACTATATATATACATGTCAGATTATTCTACGCCTCCTGAGGATGGGAATCTCAACATCTGTATAATATTCACCTCATACCATCCTGATGTACTTATAATCTGCCCCTAAGAGCAATATTTTCTTAGTCAACGATGGATATTTTCTTTTTAATTTCTACAATAATACATGGACATCAGACCACCTTCATCACATTCAGATCCCGACTTTCCTGTTTGAGTCATTCTGACTAGCCATGAGACAAATGTTTTCAGGGAAAATGCGTTTTATTATAGTACATTAGGGAGTTTGACAGGAAAAAGATTTTTTTTTTAGGGGGAGAATGAAAAAAGTACTAAGGCAAACAAACAAACAAACGAAAAAACAACTCATCTATCACCAAAGCCACCCCCCCCCCCGGGCTAAGATAGATAACTCCATCTTTGTCAACCCTCCAAGGCATGAGCAAAAAGGATATGACAAACGAACAACTCCACTGAAGTTACCATATGTAAATGATTGGGAAAAGAGGGGGGGGGGGGGGGGGGGGGGAAATCAAACACTTCATTGAACTCACAAAACTGCTGTAATGTTTACTGTGAATGATCCGGGAATATGACTGATTTTAGTACAGGAATAGGTAATTTGCAAAATACGTCCATAAACACAGTAAATATGTTCCCGCTAAAATATTGTTATTATGTTTGCAAACATAGAGAAACCAAGCAAGTATATTTTCACTAATATGATATTACGTTTCTTCCAACTTTGATAAATAAGTAATGGTACTTTCACCCAAAAATTGATATGTAATTGCAAACATCAAGGCGAACTATGCTACTTTCACTTAACTAATGTTACATAATTGCAAATCTTGATAAACATGTAATGCTTTTGTCACTAAAATATTATTATATCCTTACAAATCTTTACAAACAAGTAATAATATTCTTACTAAAATATAATGTTGTTAGTTTGCCTATGTTTGCCAAATTGACAAACAAGTAATACTGTTTTCACTGAAATAATGTTACATACTGTCTTGCAAACCTTGAAAAAAAAAAGGTAGTGATATTCTAGCTAAAATAATGTTTACATACATATGTTTGCAAACTTTGACAAACAATCTAAAATTGTCAGGCCTAGTCGTTACAATACAGTTGTGAGAGGTTAAATCATCAGTCGAATTCAATAATTTACTCTTAGCAGAAAGGATAATTCAAAGGCAATTGAAACATAACGCCTGAAAAATTTAGAAGTCATTCAGGAATGATGGTACCCTCAGACTGTTTATCGATCCCAGCACACTTGATAGCTCTGTGGGTTGTTTCCTAAGGCGAGAACATTATAGTTTTCTATTTCAGTCTGAATAATTCAGCAAGATATGTGAGCGTTTATAGAGGGAAACAGCCAAACTGAACAAAAGGCGGTGTAACCTTACCCATCACAGAAGTCTTTAGTATTTCAGTATGAATCATTCAGAAAGACTCGACGAATTAGTGAAACGTACGTAATGGTGATTGATAAGAAGAAAAAGGTAGATGGTGGGGATGGAAGATCAGAAAGACTACATAATATTTGTCACTTTAACTCTCTCGGCTCGTCATAGTTTATAAAACGAAATCTCTTGCAGCCAGTCAAAATGAGTTCAAGATCGTTATCACTGTCGTGAAAAACCTTAAAAGATTATCATTGCTCTTTAATGGATAAGAAATACTAGACTATCGGTGTTTCGAATTGTTTCATTTCTTGACATCGACAAGTACGTTCTAAGTCTCTTCTACGCTGTTCTCAATGACTTGCCAATATGTCCAACACAATTCACATATTTCCATTAGATTTTCCATTTTACAACATTTTGCGCTGCTTTCTTGACAATGATAAGTTCATTATATGTATCTCTTTAACTGCAGTGTCCTCAGTGACGTCCCTTCTCACATGGCAAGGCGCGTTCTTGTGATGTGCTCCAGGAAAATTTAGACAGAAATGGAGTAAAGTAATGAAAAACCTGGGCGTTTTTATAGTTAGGGCAATGTGCCACACGGAGTACAAGGAAATGCAGCGAAAACGTGATCGCCTTCCTAGCTGTAGGGCACCACATAACGAGGACGATAATTGTTGTGTCGCTGTTGGCAGAGCTATATTCAGGAAGATCAGCAAAGGTAGGCGGTGATGAATTGCCGAAGTTAATAAAGAAAGGATGACATCATGGGCGACGAAAGTATTGTAATACAATTTGCCGTAGGCCGACACTATTGATGAAAAGTGTTTGTGTATAGTTTTCTTTTCTTTTCTTTTTTTCAAGCTTTTCCAAAACATATTAAAAAGTTCAAGAATGTGATCAGTATCAGCCACAAGTATAAGATTCACAACGTTTGTATAATTTGGTACAATAAAACAAACAAAATTAAAATGAATCCAGAGATTGAATGGTAGAGACCACCCTTGGGCAAAACATGAACTGATAACTATGTGCAAGAAATTGAATTTCTTTATTATTTCCCTCTGATGACATTCGAGCCCAGGTGAAAATGAGTGTAACAAAGCTTCTCAACTTTTATGTGCCCGCAGCTTATGAAGTACATACACAGCCTTTCAGTTCTAAAAGACGGATTATTTCGGCCTCAATATGCTCAGTTTAATCCAAATAAATTTTGGATAGACCTTTTAGATGATCCACGTAATTTTCATCCTATTGTTAACTCCCAAGGATTTTTTAAAGTGTATTACATATTTTCATGGGGGTTCGAAATATTTTAGCTGACATCCGAAAAGGCTAGATGTCCTATTTTCCCCCTGAGAAGCCAAACCTGAAGACTTTCCAGCCATTGAAAAGAAGCAAGACCTAATCTTTTTATTCCTTATGTAGGATTCGAACCCTGGATACTTTCCTTGCTAGGCAGACTCCTAACCCGTCAACCACGCACTCACGTTTCAATGCCAAATATTGGAAACCTTTTTTATTGTGTAACTTGAAAATATACATCTAAAAGAAAAAAAACTGACAAGAACAGTTTTGAAGGAGTGTAATGAACATGAATACTCTTCATTCATATGATGACAGTGGCATACGATAATATTGTTTTACTTATTAAATGAACAATGATTAATATTGAAGAAACTTTGGTTAGTATCCATCCAAAATCACAAAATGGGCAAAATATCCACCTAGGAAGTACCGAAAAATGTATTTCTTAGAACTAAATCTAATATTGGTTGGCCTTCCAGTACAAATCTGTGTGAAACAGCTGACATTTGGAGATAACGTTTACTAAAATACTTGTTGTCACAGAACAAACAGCTGTGAATACAGAGATGTCATTGTTACTGTGACAAATGGTCATACTTCTTTTAGAGAAGGACAGACACTCAACGTTGGCTTAAAAAAACAGCAGTGGTCACCCATGAAAAGAATACAGAAACTACTGGCAATCTCCATTAGCTGTGTAATTTGAAAGGAAAGTTTGGGAGAATTAGTAACACCAATCTCTTCCTCTTTCTTTTTTTTGTGTTTCTCATTCTGTTTTGTAATTTTTTTTCAGAAGGTACCAGCTGGTTAAACTTGTTTTCAATATTCATTCTGTTTATAGCATCAAAGTATATCAAAGGTTGAACTTGTTTCTCTGTACATATACATTAGCATATTTTCTTTTTAGCTCAGTTACTATGAAATTATTGTGTAAGCTATTCCTGTTGTTATGTAATATATATCCCTCCCTATGGCTAATTAAACCGCAAAAAGCCAAGTTAGAGTTAGGATTAGTTAAGGTTGTGTTAGAAAATATTCATTTCAGAAAGTTGTTATTTGACAGCTAGTGTCCCACCAATGAGCTTTCCATTCTAAACAGCTAGTGGAAGTCAGTGATCTACTTATATGTCTTATTTATGTTTCGATTTATTCATCCGTCTTTCTGTCTATTCTGAGCTTCTTACGACTTGTGGGCCTCTATTCTAATATTTAAAATGATCAACATAAACCAGTTTTGAGAAGATGGTGAACATGCGGCGAGTCACACGGCACATCGCACGTTTGCTGATTATACTTTTTTTTCTTGCATAGGTTCTCTTTACAATCTTTGATCGTCTAAGCTATACACACACCTTTTAATATACCTTTAAACTTGTCAACGCATTGAACGTTGCCAGGAGCAATGTAACTGTGATTGTGCTGATGTGCCGTTCAATCCCAAGACAAACAAACAATCTGTAAACCACCACCACAACAACAACAACAACAACAAAATACAAACAAACAATTAAACTCAACATATACCGACTTACCTCAGAAAACGATTTCAGTCATTTCCATTTTTAACAATTTTTTAAAAAAGTTGTAGTATATGTTTTTATTGTTGGTGTTTTTGTGTTGTTGTTGTTGTTGTTGTTTCATTCAGAAGTGAAACGCCATTCTAAACATGTGATTTTTATTTTGGTGTACCAACTAATGAGCCCTCATTGGCCTCCCCTTTACTGGCGAACAGATTGTTTGTGAAGTGTAATTAGCGGGGAAAGGGATGGTAAACAGTTTCAGTTGACCTGTGTTTGTTTGCAGGTAATTTGTTGTGTGCATTGAACTCAAAGATAAATAAAGAGCTAAAAGATTGACACAGTTGTCAGTGGTAATTGCACATGTTAACTTTTATTTGCTTACGAGTTTGGGTAATTTCGAACAAATTAAAAGAAGATAGTAGTGCTTTGAATAAAGTTTAAAGGTGCGTTTGTTGCTGCTATAATGATGTTTTCATGTCTTATCTTTATGTGACATTACGGCCTTTTGCTTTTCCCTCGCTCTGTCGTTTTATATCTCTCTGCCAATTCTGTCTGTTTGTCTGTATGTTTGTAAATTTCTCTGTCTACTTATCCATTCTGTTTGTGTCTGCATTTGTCTATCTATGTACTTATTCCAGAATCGATAGTATTGTTTGATCATGTTTTTCTCTTTCATTTGAATCATAACTATAATGAGCTTACTAAGTGAAAACTAAGCGTTGTTATATCAAAACTTCAAAGAATTTAATGAGCCAGACTATATTTCAGGATATTTTTTTCCAGTTTTGTTCAGTTGAACTGTTCTCTGTTTTTCTAAAATCAGAGTTTGATCACGGCTATGTTATAATTCTATCTGTAAAATTTTTGTAAACTATAATAGAATTGTAATGGATTGTTTTATCTGTGTCGATATCATGCACATTTAATTCGCCTGCTTTTCAGTTCTCTTCGTCTGTCGATATTATAATAAGTATACGTATATACTATGTTATTGTTCCGTTTATCCGTACATTTTGGGGCTATTTATCCCATTTTTATTTAAAGCGAGGACTAGCTTATAAATTCAGAAGCCATTCCGTTTGTTTACTTATGTGTCAGCTATTATTTGAATGATTTTGTATTATTAAAAAAAATTGTAAGACATCAGAGAAAGAGAGAGAGAGAGAGAGAGAGAGAGAGAGAGAGAGAGAGAGAGAGAAAGAGAGAGAGAGAGAGA
>JBCEWB010232760.1:12606-23788 GCA_039654565.1 Peronia peronii
TCAGGTCACAATTTACTGCATGCAAAAAAAAAAGAAAGCGCACAGAGATGGAAACAACAGAAGAAAAAAAAAAGACATTTACGTACAGCATAGTCGACTTCGTAGCCAATCAGAAGAGAGGAAAATTTAATTTGAAAATGGGTCCCAGCACTGGGTTATGTTCACATATGTGTTATTTTCTGAAATGACTCAGGTGTGACTAAACTTTATTCTTGTTCTAATATTTTCAATTCAAAGCATTTTGCTTCTTTTTTTTTTCTCGCCATACAATGCTTGCAGTATACATATTATAGGCTACTATATTAATAAAAGGAGGTAACTTACCTGGCTGAAAAAAAAATGGTTCACTTCTTGGCAAGCAGAGAGTTACATCATAACAAGAAAAGAATGTTGCAAGGCAGTTCCATGGCAAGCATAGATTTACATTATAATATCGGTAATGATGACAGTACAGTAGGAGAAGTATGTGGCAAGGCAATTCCATGGCAAACACAAAAATCCCACTGCTGTGATAGAGATTCTTATAAGTGAAGATTATTACAGTCTTTATGCATGGTAACTCAGATGACCTCTTGAAGTGTTACAAGTGAGTTTGCGTGATATGGAGTTGCTAAATGTTTTGTGTATATATATATATATGTGTGTGTTTCATTAATCCACAGTGACCCACAGTAATTCTGAAACAAAATGAAGATGGTGTCGTGTTATTGACCTGAATTTCCATCTTCTCACAATGAGATCATTACTTTGTGACAGCTGAACACTGATCTGCCTTCAAAATCTAATCTACACTGGGCTCTGAAACTCTTTTCATATAATGGAAATTCAACACGTTCTCCACCTTTAGTCCTGTGAATTTTTTCCCCAAAAATATGCCAAATACGATATTTTGGGTTGTGGAGTTTTTGTTTGTTGTTGTTGTTGTTGTTTTTGTTTTGTTTTTCTGTTTTGTTGTTATCGTTTTGCTCTTATTCATCAATTTAACTGTTTTGTTTCTCTGTTCTATCTTTTCAGTTGAAGGCCTTAAGGCGGTGGAGATCGAGAAATGCAAATCCGAAATCTCCTACATCAGGGATCAGCTTTGGAATGCCCAAAAGAAGTACGTTGATTTCAATAGATTAAGGTATGTTAGTTGAATCTAAGAGGACAGGTTCTGTGGCTTCCTACACAGGCTTTAAAAAGATGAATGTTAACAACTGTGAACATTCAAACTGACCATTACAGTTTCTCTAGATTAAGGTTGAAAGATAACCAACGTATACATTCAAAAGATAGAACAAATTTTCTTTTGTTTAAAGACAGAAGATGACAATGCATATTCAAAATTATTTTTTTTGTTTTGTTTTTTTGAAAAGTGGTCTCTTTAGTTCGGGAATGGAACATAACGACGATGCAAATTCAAAAGAACAGAGATTTCTTAAGTTTGAAGATGGAAAATAACGACGACATACTTTCAAAAAGATAGAACAATGCCTTTTTAGTTTAAAGATAAAAGATGACAGCACATCTTTCAAAACCTGACCTATCTACAGAAAAAAAAAATAGAACTGTGATTTATAGTTGTAAAAGACCAAGCCATATTTCATTACTTTCCAGCCCTCTATTTTTTTATAGTAAACTACTGGTTTTCCTGGTACTTTTACAATAACACATACTCTTAAAGACAGAAGTTACCAAGAATGCATTTTCAAAAAGGCAGAGACAGCCTGCTTTAATATACAGCCTGACTTATCCGAAAAGATCGAGCTAAGGAACTTTATATTAAAATGAAACGTATTCTAATTGTTCTTCAACATATATTTCTTTAGTTTCCATTCTCATACGCTTATGTATTGTAATAAATAGTAAAATATTGAGCTATATTTCTCTTAGATTACAACTGTGAGTATTTAAACGGATGGAACAATAGCGGATGTTCAGAGATTTAGCACACTATTCGTAGTTTACAAGTATACTTTATATTAAAAAAGATTAAATGAAGTACACTAATTTTGGCTGACAAGAGTATTCGTTCATGAAGATGAGACTCGTATTACAAAAGTGCCTATTCAAGAACTAAAGAGATATTTCTTTAATATGCATCCGGGCTGATGCTCATTTAACGAATATACAACCGTCTGTCTGTGGTATAAAACACTTTGCAAAAAGAGAATATAAATATTTATAGGATCATATTTCTCTGGCGTATAGACGCGCTCATTAAAACAATGGGAATTCTTTCTTCATTTTACAGTCACTTTAAAACCTTCACAGAAATGAAATGCTATTTTCTTTATGATTTACAAAAGTACAAAATGCCAGTTACACTCGTGAAAAACAAAACCAGTAACAACAACAACAACAACAACAACAACAACAACAACAACAAAGACTCAGATTCTTAGTGGATTTTAATAAAAGTCAAGTTTGATTTTGAAAAATTATATTGCTACACCAGTATTGTTTCATCTCTCATACTAAACATTTTTTTACGTAAGACAAGTGCTTCTTAGTAAGTTGAAATATATTTTATTTATGACACTGCTCGTTTATTTGTTTTTGTTTTGTTTGTTTGTTTGTTTTTTAATCTCATAGTTCTGCTTACAACCACCCTTTTTTTCAAAATTTAACAGTTTGCATTCAAAGAAGTAAAATATCTGTATGTTTACACTAGCTGCTCTAAAGTTCTAAAGAACTTTATTTTCTTTCGTGATCTGGGTTTTGTACAAATTATCTTTTATATGCGAAAGAACTTTTCAAAGAGTTGCGGGGTAAAGAAAAAATAATTTGCTCTTTAAATATCATCTGCCAATATGTTTTAAATCAGAAATCTTTATCTGAACATTTCTGAATGTTTGAATATATAGGTAATACAGATAGGTTCGTCCATTTGCGGTGTCATTTTTTTTATTTTTTTAGCCTTAGGCGTTTATCAGCTTCAATTATTTTGGTGCAGATCTACTTGTAGATTTACATCCAGGTCTGCTTAATAAGAGAATGGTAGAATGTATACTCCATATAATAATTTATTTTTACTGTACAGTCACAGGCGTAAAGATTACAAGCTGATTGTGTCACAAACGTTCTCAAACTTTGCAAACGTCTTAGAAATTTTGGAGCGAAATTACAGACTTGCTTTACGTATACAAATGTCCTGAAATCAAGCAAACCTATTACAACTTTCAATGGAGTTTGACTTTAAGTATCTGAAAACGAGGCCGGGGTGCCAGCATTAAAGTCGCACACATTCTTCTAGATTGCGCCGATCCGTTTCAGAAACACACGAGAACCCCACTTCTCCAGTCGCTTTCTGCAGGATCTTTGTCAAGAAATGGCCTTCACAAACTCTCCTGTGCTCCTGACGTCGGGGAGGTCCCTACCCTAGACCATGGGTGTCCAACCTTTAAACATAGAGGGCCAGATCTGATGAGTTGAAAATATATGGAGGGCCGACATTCAGTTTGATATTACTGGACCCATTAACATTAAATGCAAATGTAATTTTTACTGCAAATGGCATGGTTTATATTTCACCTAGAACTAAATAGGAATAAATAATCTAAAGAAGCTTTTACCAAAAATCTTTCTTACTTTCATATATAAAAACTATATAAAATAAAGAAAAAGTCTGACTAGAAAAAAGGACAACACACGACTTCAGAGAAGATTAAACATATCTAGGATCATTCAAACATAAATGGAGCTGCGGGCCGGTGAAAATTTGAACACGAGCTGTAATTGGCTCCCGGGTCGGACTTTGGACATATCTGCTCTAAACTAAATCATCGACATGAAAGCATGAATATGCAGCTGGATACACAGCAAACCGTTTGTTTATTTTGCTTAAAAAATGGGGAGGGGGGGTAACATCCCTGTATAACCTTTGATCGTCCATTATATATAGCTTTTGATATACCTCTTAACTCATAAACGTGTTTTATCGTGGTAGATGAATTATACCCGCAATCGTGTTGATGCGTCGTTAAATGGGAACACAAACAAACAATACAAGAAAAGAAACAACAGTTTAAGTCAAACTGTGACTAATATCTTATTCTATCCTGTATGATATTTGGAAAGTGCATTCTATGCGGAGTATAATGAGCAGGCACATCGATCCCTGGCAGTCCTGTGGTTAAATAAATATTTACTGGGGCTCAATATTCTCATTACAAAATTCTGCAAAGCTTACATTACAACATACCCATAGTTAGAAGACGTATTATAAACACTCAGTGACTTTCAAAGTGCATTCAGGCTCGTTATATCGAAGCGTTAGGCTCTCTATAACTAAGCGCTAATCAGGGATGTATTGATCGATACGGCAGTTAGGACGTCACCACTTCTGACGCCCTGTTTTCTCTTTCGATAACTGTATCACCAGCAACGACAGCAACATCATCATCAACAACAACAACATCAAAAACAACAATAACAACAACAACAACAACAACAAAAATCTGCTTCATGCTTCATTGACGACGTATGTACTACCTCACCAACATTCTTTGATAGTTTTCTTCCACATGGTTTTGCATTATCAGTACCACCATCATACTTGGATTATCAACAGTTTTCAATAAGACCATCACTACCACCACCACCACCACCACCACCACTATCAACAGCAGCAGCAACAAAACAACAACCACAACAATCATAATAATAGCAGAGCAACGCTGTCAACAACAGCAACAACAGCAGCAGTAATACAATAATAGTAGCAAGAACAATAGCAATGACAAACCGATAACAACGATATCGGCGAAAACAACAATAACAATAAAAATATCAGTAACAATGACAACAGTGACCTAGCAACGTTTACAATATCAGCAGCAAGAACGGAACCATTTCTAATCTAACAGCAACTTTTTGACCAACCATTGTCCCAGCTCCCTGGCTCTTACATAGCAGCATTCAGTGAAAGCAATAAGATTTACAACAATAGCAACGATGTCATTAAGGACACCGACAACAACAATTGTCATATAACAACAATAGCATTTAGGAAAACAACAACGAAATAGCATAAAAACAACGACAACAAGAACAACACAGAACAATAGCTATCACATCAACAACAGCACCAACATCATCATCATCATCATCAACAACAACAACAACAGTAGCAACGTCAACAACAGCAACAACATCATCATAGCAACAATAATAACAACAGCAACAGCAACAACAGCAACAACGTCAACAACAGCATCATCATCATTATCAACACCCAATAACAAAAACAACAGCAGCAACATCAATAACAGCAACAACATCAACAAGAACAACAGCAACAACATCAACAACAGTAACAACATTATCATCATCAACTAGAACAGTCATACTCCAATGTAAGAGCAGTACGTGATCAGTCATTCCGTCACTGAGTCGAAAACATTGACTATACAAGTTTCTCAGGTTAGTTCAATATCGAAGTTATTCCTCTGCCATACTGAGAGTTTACACAACGAGATTCTCCACCGTATTCGATTCTCTCACGTTCTGCCGACGTCACCAGCCACGATAGAAGATAACAAAATGGGTAAAATGGAGACGTTACTGCTGAAAACCTTGATTAGAAACATTTGGTATCAGGGCTGTAAGATAATTCGTGTTCATGGGCGATGAAATCTGCTGCAGAATTGCTCGTAAATGGGAAGGGCGAGGATGTTTATTTTATGTACAACAGACAGGAGCGTCGAAAGCCAGCTTTAATGCCATTGCCAAGATTACAGAAATTAAATACTATTTCCGACTGTGCTAATCGGCTCTATGACTGTAATGTTGTATAGAGGTCTGTTGTTGATTCCGGTCATTGTGTACTTGTGTAGAGGTAATAGGTACAAATGTATATAAATATATGTGTATATAATGAATGATGATTAGAAAATATGTACGGAAATGATGGCAATTAATGTTCTCAGAAAGCCGAAAGTGACCATTCGTGGCAAAGGCATCTACCAGATCCTTGACTCTTACAAAGAGATATTTACTATTTAACCTTCTAAGACCCGGGCCAATTTTTGAAACAAAATAATAACACTGCTTTCAGACAGAGTTGAATATCGATGTCATTTTTATGGGATCTTGTGTGCAAAATTACCCATTGGTCCGTCTTCAAAGTCTCTGTTCTACACCGGTATTATAGAAAACACCCAGAATTGTTTTAATTTTCAGGCTTTTCCAGCCGTTTTTAAACGTACATCAGATATGTAATTTTAGGCTTAGAGGGTTAAAATATTGAAATATATGAATTTGTTGTCGATATACGTTTTGGTTTCTCTTTTGAATTAATATGTTTCAGTGTATTTTGCGTTATGAAAAGAACTCACTGAAAAGTAAAAAAAAAAAAAAAAAGAAAAAGATTAATATCAGTCTATTTGATTTACTCTCTTATCCGTGACGCATACCCTATATCAAATCAGTATTGATAGAACAATAAACTGAAATGCTAGTTCGCTTCACTGATACCACTGCAAAGAGAGTAAAAGAAAAAAAGACGAACGGAATTATTGATGGAGCTATTGATTGGATAGATTCGTTCACCGTGGTGAGGGATCTCAAAATCTTAATTTCTCTCAACAAATAGAACATTTTACAAAAAATGTAATTTTTAGCAAGTGAAATTTGACTATGACTTGAATCGGATTAAGATATAGATTGTCACATGAGCGAGGTCAAATGCTACATCCCTCCACAGATCCGTGAAAACGTTTTTTATGTGTCTGTCCAGCCTACAGTCCAAAAATACAATAATTTCTAATGCAAGGACATTCGCTGTTCGGGCAGAAATTGGGATTTAAGGTCTCCACCTACTCTTCATTCGACTGTTAACTGCCAATTCTTCTTTAACGGATGTAACGACAAACGTACACATGAGATCTTCGAAATTTATCCGCTTGTAACCAAGATGGTTTGACGTGTGATCTCGAACCCAGCAAGCCAGAGCACTGTTGTGTCAGTGAAAAGCAGCTTTTAATCTTTCCCATCCCCCAGCTGGATTCGAAACTTGCGAGCTTTCACGCTTTCATCGAAAGACATTCTTTATCCCCTCTCCTATGGCGTCGCCTATAAAAGTCATGAATCTGTCTTTGTGTTATATGATAACTTTGAGCCGTAATGCCAAGCTATTATCGAAGGCCTACTCGAAGACTGTGATGAAATCCTGAGATGTTTTGGCTTGTCCGTTGGTAGGCAACAATGAAAATGGCTGTGCTTCAGCGATGGGAACAGGTCTGGTTCTGCAGCTCGAATAGAAGTGCACAATATTGGCTTCCCACAGATGTCGCAGAGATGGGTTATTGAGGACGGGGTTCTATGCCGTCTCTACCTGGCAGCAGCGAAATACAGTCGTCTGTCCGTCTAGAAGGCGGCAGTTTTCGAGACGATCTAACTCTTGCTGGAAAATCTAGCTCATGTGATTTCAATGTTCACCATCTCAGACTGCTATGAGTAGTGTAATTCCCGTGAAAAAAGGAGGTTCATTTGATTTAATTCAATAAGTAAATTATATTTGGGAGGAAGGATGAAGGAGGAGTAAATCAATTATCCATGTGTTTGTGGGTGGATTCTGCAGGAAAATCTTTGATCATGAAAGACGAAAAATTGGCAGCGGTTTTCTCGATCGAATGATAACTCCCACACATCACGCACTCGCTCCAACTTCCAATCGACTTAATCCTATTACAACAGCTAGTACATTGAAAGTATCAATGAGGGTTTCCATTTGGTTAATGAGCTTGTTATGAAACTTCAAGTAGCTCGAGATTTGGCCAGGTGAAAGATAAACTCCAATTGTAAACATTGTTGCAAATTTTTGGATCTTTTCTATTGAATTGTGTGGACTGTAAAACCGTCTTTCTTCCTGTTGTGATAATTATTGTTCTGTATCTGCACAACAATGACCCATAATGCGCTAATTGTTGACAGCTCAGTGTGTTCCACATACAAAATTAAGCAACGGAGGCGTCTGCCTCCTATCACATGACAACCAATAATGTTAAGCAAACGAAGCGTTCACTGCCATCATGTGAGCACTGGGAAATTTAGGACAAGTGCTTTAGTCCACCAGCTGGCTGAGAATGACACACAAGTCGAGTCTGGAAGAAGAATTTAATTTTCCCAATCTCTGGTCGTCCTTCCTGCTGAAAACAAGAATTGAAGAAATCGAAAAAAAAATGAAATGTTTGTTATCAATTTGAAAAGAAACAGAAATTCTTGTCGTTTCTGGAAGTATTTGAGAGGACATAATCTACGAGGCGAAAGAAAGAAAGGCCCAACGCTTTTAGAAGACAACACGGAACTCCGGACTGATAGATAAGAACATGTGAGTAATTTATTGAGTCCGAATTTATTTCAGCATGACTGGTTCTCAGAAGAATGTGATAGTTTTACTCATAATCAATATTAGATATCAGTGATTTTATAGTGAGCTTGTGTATATCTTGCCATGCACCTTAAAGCGGGATGGCATCGTTGGGGCTTTTCTTTCATGATCTGTGCACCAGTATTCTCCATTTCTACGTTTGTGTACTAGGGTCTGGATCGAGGACGTCGGTCTTTGCTAGACGTTTCCTCGTCTACTCTGTTATGTTGGCCGTCCAGGGTTTCTTCTGTCCTTTTTCCCCCTTCTCTCCACGGCTTGAAATGAAAGGGGAGAAAAAACACCCTTGAAAGACTGAAAAAAAAAAAATGTGGAACCAGTTCGCGGTATTTCCTTAGCCGAGCACTGATTTAGCTGTTGGATGATGTAAAAAAAATCATTGTAGTCCACAATGCACCGTATCATATCTGGTCGAATGCTTTTCTGTGAAATCAGTGACGACCTGGTATAGCTGCCATTGAAATGTTATGTATATCGATAAATAATGGCCAGCAGTGCAGTCTATGCTTCGTGATTGTTTCTTTATTACATTATTCAGCCTCTCATTTAAGTCACTTTTATTGGGCTGTATTATATTTATTATATTGAGTCTTTGGGGTTGACGGCGTATCGTCACGTTCATTGCTTATTGCAAGTTGTAATGTAATTTATAGTCCTCGGCGTTCTTCAAATGGTGAAAATGCCATATTCAATGAAAATATCGCAGGTTTGAATCCTGCCACAGGAAGAAAAAGCATTAAAACCTGCTTTTTTATTTTTTTTAAAGAGCTATGACTCAACGGCCTCCGGGCTTCTTGGTAAGGGAAACCCGACGTTTAGCCTTCTCGGATAAGGCAAAGGCATTCTGAAGGCTCCGTGTGTACGTTGCGCTTGTTGAGGAATCTTTGACAGTCTAAATTTGGATAGATTATAGGAGAGACTTAGCTGACCCCCCCTCCCGCCCCCCTCCGAAATATCTTCAAAACAGACTTGGCATTGCTTAATGCTGTGATTATCTAACTCTTATAGGATTGAAAGACAGGCTATAACTAAGCAAAACAAACAAACAAACAAATAACTTCAAATCGTGGGAGGAATTTTGAATTGCAAATTCTTAATCTGTGGAATACTCTGCTCTTGGTCCGGCTCTTTGAATTTGAGAGGAAGTTGATATCCATCATCAGATTTGACCTATCTGATTGTTGAGGTTGCAGGCAGGATTTTGTTCGACGTGGAACTGGAAAAATGGAAAATCCCTCCTGTCATAGATAAAACTTGGTCAGGGAAGAAGAATAAAGTTGATATCGACCATCAGTTTCTCTATGTGCCGTCCGATCACTGAGTTTAACATTGAGAGTTCTATTGTACGGGAAGATGAAAAATGCCGTAAACAATACGAGATGGATTTAACGCAGTAAGATCCTGGCAGCTTTAAGAGAGGTTGACAGGTCAACTTTAAAGCAGCATTGAACCTCAGTGACCTTGCAGTGAGACTATTTATATCGACTGAATATTGGTAGTTACTGAATATTTGAGATAGCCACCCACAGGAGGTTGAAAGGCGTATCCATACCTTAATCACTGAAGAGGTCCCTCTGGACATGGAATTAAACCTCTGCTGTTCGGCGAAAACCGCACGTCGTGGACGTAGCGAAATCGAATCTCGCATCAACGATAGAGGGTCGGGAGTGTAAGGATTCGGACATTAGAATTTCATTTTTTTTTCATTGAATCAACGGTAATCAGCCTTCTCGGATAAGGACGAATACATTTAGGATGTCCCATATGTACATTGCGCCTATTACAGAACCCTTTACAGTTAAAGCTCGGGTGAAGATTAGGCGAAGACGCCACAGTTCGGGCAAAATTTCTAGTCCAGATTTATCTCACTTTATCAACAGGACAGGCACTAAAAGTCACGATAATCTTACTTACTTTTCTTAGATTGAAAAACTACATACATAAGGAAATGTAATACAATTATTGACAGTCTGTACCTTATGGTCATATCATTCTAGAGTGCACCTGACAAGTGCAGTAACATTCAGTCTGATCGAGCTGTATCATACTTGTAACACTGGGTTAAAGACTGGGATTACAGTGAAATTGAAACATCTCTCTCTTGAAAGAGAATAGAGTGGGGTGTTATCTTGTTAATATTGTTCTTGTTGCTACTGTTTTGTTGTTGTTGCTTTTTTTTTGTCAATGGTGGATTTTTATAATAATAATTATTTTTGTAACGTTTTAGTCGTTTGCTAGAGAGAATGTGGCAGACTGAGGAAAGAAGACAGAAGGATGATAAGAGATTAAGTTAAAGTAAAAGTTCGACCTTCTGGTGTGTGGTAGTAATAGTTCATATTCTACGAAACACAGATCTGGAAATCCCCGGCGGAGTGTTTGTACACCCTGCTAAAAATAGAATACTCATTTATGTGTGTTACACATAATCCCACAAAATTCCACAACAATAGTAGAACATATGATTTCGGGAAAAACTCCACTCCGGTAGTACGTTTTCCTACGTCATTACATCATTAACACAACTCACTACTACTATTATTTGGAGGGCATCAATGCTCAATAGATCCACAGCGAAGAGTTTTAGTTATGCATTTCCTACCCACCGTAACAGGCTCAAATCGAAAAGTGAGAAACTTATGAACAGCTTACAGTGTTTGTACCCCCTGCCAAAAACAGATGCGGGATTTCCAGTCTTTCACTTGATCGGAACAAATCTATTTAAGTTAGTTTTATGAGTGCTTGAAAGAAAAAGAATGTACAGAAATTTAGGTTAGTTTTATGAATGCTCAAATAAATAAATAAATAAATACTATA
>JBCEWB010232871.1:2547-23787 GCA_039654565.1 Peronia peronii
TTCTCTCTCCCCCCCCCCCCCCCCTTTTTTTTGAGAGAGAATAATTGAATAAGTTGTGAAGGTACAGATGTATTTGCAGATACTATCAATCTCATCTTTAGAAGGTGATATTATAGACGAGAATTAGATGACTGGACTCCTCTAAAAAGTTTTGATATATCCTTGACATGACTTGAAAGAGGGATAACAACATTACAAATAATAAATGATCCACATAGTCACCTAAATAGCTCAATAAAATGTTGACAATTTTTCATCAAATGATGAAATTGGGAATGACGAGATGGCTTGACTGAAAAGAACTGCATTTTTATGTCTGAGACAAGTTCTATTCTTACGACAGTGACTTTGATGGTAAGTTTTGCCACTGAATTTGACACATTTGTTAATAAATTTTTAGGCTTACATTTGTCCATCTTTGGCTTTCTTCATTGCTTTTTTTTTTCTTTTTTTAAATTATTATTATTATTATTATTTTTTTTTTTTACATAATAGTTAATTATGGCAGCAGACTGCTTAATGTGCAATAAATTGTATGTAGTATTTATGGGAGATAAGAATTTTTGGTACCATATTATACCCCTCTGAAGGATGATGTATTTCATGGTCTGTTATTATTATTATTTTTTTAATCTTTTAAAATGAAATAAGTTTTGCTAACTGTATAAGTGCAAGTACAAGAGCATTTGTTGAGCTTTGATGATAACATGAAATAATATGTGCATGGATGTGTTCTACTTTGAGGGCGATTATATTTATTCATAGTATTATGAGTTGAATGATTCTTCAGAAATTTGATCTGTTTGGATGTCCAAGAGTATAGGTAATTCATAATATTCACCCCTGATACATGAGGGAATGTAAGTTGGTTTATTTGGTGAATTTTATCATTGAGTATGGAGTGAATAGATTGCCTTATTATATGTGTAGACTGTTTGCTTTTTTCTGTCACAAAATGTTCATTTTCTTTTTTTTAAAATGTTCTTGAATTCTGTCCATTCTGATAAATGAGAACTTGGAAACTGGTACTTTGAATACATTTCATTTTGAACATAGTGATTGCCTCTGTTAGAGAGAGAGACTTTTTGGATTTTCTTCACATGAATTTATGTTGTTGTTTTTTTTCTTGAAAATATTATGTAGCTTTCTCCATGCTAGTAATCAGATCAGTTGCTTTGCTGATCACATTATGGAGTGAAAACACAGGACAATCCACAGTACAGAATGAAAATGTTAAACACATTTTTGTCTTTATTAACTCAGGTCTGGCTTGCGAGCATAAACAACCCTGAAATTCCTGTCATTGATTTTAGTGTGTCCATATGCATTATGTTTTGATACAGAAAGAGCAGCGTAATGTTTTTCAACTTAGTAATCAGATTGTTTCTTTGGCAAATTACAGACAGGCCACAGACACATTCACACCAAATATTTCTTACTCTTCATGAATGAAAGTTTGTAGAAATCGTGTATAAAGGGAAAAAAAGTGGAATAGAGTCATGAATATTGAGAATGGAAAAAGTATATTATTCCCATATCTCTTTTCAGTTGCCTCCATTTCTTTCCCACCGATATTTTTCATGTATTTTGTCTTTATTCATTCATTTTCCTACCTTGACATATAATGTTTGACATTCAGTGATAGGCTAGGAAACTATGCTACATCACAAATAATCTGCTCTGCTCAAGGGTGCAGAAGGCTTTGGCCTGGAAAGATTCAGTCATATTACATCTATATGTAATACTACAATGTTACACTCTTTAGAAGTACTCTTTACATTTTGTGCTACAGTTTTACAAAGTACTACTACAATTTTGCATCCTGTTATAGATACATGTACTAATACTACAATGCAGTACAAGTGCAGCCCAGTTCTTTGTCTCAGTTCTGCTAGGTTGAGCTTCCTTCAGTTTCTCTCATCAGACTCATACTGTATGATATGATAAGCTTTTTTTATTTATTCACAACTGTTGAAATGGCAGCAAACAAATACACATATTTTGTAGTAATTTTTCATGCAAGTTACATATTTGTGACTGTTCTGAGAGGACATAGCACAAGTACAGATGTAGTATGGCATAGGCAACCATATTGTCTGTTGAGATTGTGTAGTATTAAATTTGACAATTGTGAAAAGTGAATGTCAGATAAGAAAAATGAGGCTGTGACAGGCATTCTGTCTATTGAATTAATCTCTTGTTAAGCTGATTTGCGAAATGAGTATTGAAGTGGAAAATCTATGAGACATTGGCAAGCATGTTGTCCACTGAATTTATGTGCTACACCCTGTAATTGTGAAAATTATAATAAAATCAAATGTACTTGTGTACAGTTGATATGTTTAAAAAAATCTGGCTCTTTAAGCTGTGTATAAAAGTTCATATTTTCATGTGCATTGTGTATAAGATATTTAAAAATGAAAAGAAGCCAGTTGAAGAAGCATGCATCTGTTAATAATTATTTTGACTGCATCCGTTTATTTGAAAACCACATTACCTGCATTTGTTTTTTTAACCAAAGATCTGTCAGTTATGGTTTGTGTACATGTATTTGAAAGTGCTTTTGTTTTAAAGGATGTATTAATTTGTATGAATTGTATAGGCATATGAAAGCCATGTTACTTGCATATGTTTTTAGTTATATTAATTGTTTTGTTTTAAAACATACCTCTTGTAAATTATTGTCTGGATATTGTGCATGCAGCATACATGCATTTTGAGAGTATTGTTACCTGTATTTGTTTTTTTTTTAAACCATAGGTCTGCAATTTAATAAATAGATTGTGTACACACATCTGAAAGCTGTGTTACTTGCATATGTTTCTAGCTATGTTTTTTTTTAAGTAATAGAAATCCTGTATATGTGTATTTGAAAACTGTGCTACCATCTGCTCTCAGGGTGTAAATTGTGCAATATACAGATCTCTACTCTACTAGAGATCAGTCTGCAGTTAATACTGCAGATAAACAAATAACACAAATAGTAGTACAGCAACATTGTTCATGTTTTACTGTGGATGACTAGATGAACTTGAAGGTGATTCTGATATTCAGTTTAACAAAAAAAAAAATTAAGTTCATAGACTGTTCAAATATGCAGTTAAAAAACTGAAATATAAAGATGATTCTAATATTTAGTTAAAAAACTGAAGTTTACATATCATTCGATTGTTCAGTTTAAGAAACTGAATTTTTGCAAGTAAATATTCATTTAAAAACAAGGGTAGTGGGAGTAATTTTGACCATAGCACTGCATAAATTGGTATTCTTGATTTTAACGTGAAAAACGTGGTTCAGAAGTTTGCTATGACTATACTAGACATAAAATTGATAAACTGCACCATTATGGCTTACATTATATTAATTGTTCACAGCGTAGTGCATAGTCTACAATGTGAGGAAAGATGTCAAGTGCTTCTATGACGAGACAGTGATAGTGTCAAACAAAATAAAGCAATGATATTATGACAGGAGTACTGGGTGGGAAATTCAGAACAAATCTATGGCTTATCCTTCCCGCTTTTTTTTTTTTTTTTGTCAGCCGTGGCTATCAGTCATTCACATTGCTATGGTTTTCTTCTTCTTGGCCTCCTAACTGTCCTTCATTTCTTTCTTTCTTTTTTTAAAAAAAAATTCTTTCTTTTTTTTTCTTTTTTTTCTTTTACTTTTCGTTTCTTTTTTTTTTTTTTCTGCACGTGTATTTGTGATCTAAATCTTTGCATGTCTCTCCATTCACAATGTAAGCTAAGTCTATAATATAATTCTGTGTCTCACATCCACTGCAGCTGTACCTTTGAATGATCCGATGCCACATTACACATTTACTCATATTTTTATTATTTTTGTCGTTACTTTGCTATACATGTCTGGCATATTGTAAAGCAAACAATTCAAACGAGAACAAGCCAATAAAAACAACAATGAGAACATCAAATAAAAAACAATGAAAAAAAAGTATGTATCTTTCATTCCTGTCAAATGGATTTGCGTTTAGAAGCCTCTACATTATGTACTTCAGCTCACTGAATAATCCCATGAATATTCATTGCATAGCGAGTTTTCTCAGGGCCATCCGAATCCGCCGAGTTGTATCGCTGTTCTCCTTCGTCAAGGATCGACTTCAATAATGCTGACAGTGTATATAATAGCATGTATTATTATTACCTCTCTTTTCCTTGTTTACTACTTTGTCTTTCGCCGTCTTTTATTATTATTATTATTATTGGAGGAGGGGGGAGGGGGGTTCTGATCGACAGAATACAGTTGTATAGCTAATTGTTTTGTTGATCTTGACTTCAGGCATTGAACATAGATGTATATCTCCTTGCAGTTTTGACAGATCGGTATCCTCTCTTTTCTTCATCATAGTAGCAGTAGCACTAATTCGTATAGTATAGAGATGAAATGCCTTGAATGTTGGGACTCAGACCGACAACCCTCAATTAACTCAATGCATTATTAGAGATAAGTACTGCCTAGTTATCTGAAGAATTAGTAAGATGAGCATGAAATTATTTAATTGCTGAAGCCAAATTTTCGAACCCGCTTAGTTCTTCGTCAAGACGACACCATTTTCATCATTTTGGTTGTTACAGGAATGCCCTGAAGGGCCACAGAAACTTCCAACCGTTGTTGATTATATTATCACCCCCCACCCCCCAATCCCTTACTTCCACGCATGCACGCACAAACGCGCGTGCGCCCTCACACACGCGCGTAGGAAATATACAGTAAATGATTTTGATTTCTAAAATTTCGAATCTGGTTCTTCTCAAGGCGAAAAAAAAAAAAACAAAAACAGACCGCCTCCGTCATTTTATAGAAATCTCTTGACTTCCGGGACAGAGCAACTAACATAAAACTGTACGTCATTTTAGAAAAATAACAAAACTACAGAAATAAATATATTGAAAGGGGAAAATAATATCGGGAGTGCCAATTCTTTCTGTTTTTCATCATCTTTGTCACAGTTTTGTTGTTCTTATAGCTATGAATATGTTAGAAATAAATACGGTGAAAACAATGCCCTGATGCAATGAAAAGGAGTTTGTTGGAGGAAAAGAAAATCACGCATTCAGTGCACCAACATACGGTTCCCTGCTGTTTTCTGAAAATGTGGAAACAAAATTAGAAAGAGAAGGAGGAAATTGATTGTGCAGAGTTGTTCTTTTTAGCTCTTAGTCTTGATAACTTCGTCTGGAGTCATCGGGCCTTGTGGCAACTGTGCATCAGTCTGCTCACTCCTTGTGGCTGTGAGTCGGGACCTGTCTCCCCGCAAACATTCTCTTTATCCAAAAAGCTTATAACATGTGTAATGGTTTTTTAAAAACAAATGGATGAAAACAACAACAACAAAACAAAAAACACTACCGGTCTCACATTCCAGGAGATGCTTTTGGTCTTCGAGACAACAACGACAAGAACAAGATGTGTTCTAGGAAATTGAGCCCAATAAAAATGTAATGTCATCCTCTCTGTGTACTACACAATATGTTAATCATGAGCATCATTTTGGGTATCTTATACTTGGATCATACTGCAAATGAGCAGGTCCACAGAACCATCATACAGCACAACAGTCCTCAGGAGGAGGGCCTTCTTACAACTGAGGAGAAGGGAACTGATATGTAACAAGATCCGGTGACCTTGTTAAAACTGTGCTTCAAGGAACAGTTAATGGGAAGCGAAAAAGGGATGGGCAGAAAACAAGATGGACCAACAACATTCAGAAATGGACAAAGAGAACATTATTTTGAAGAGACTTAGACTCTGGCCCACAACCGCGACGGATGGAAAAGATCAGTGCACAGTTCGTCAGGAGATGCTCTCATGACCCCAGACGGAGTTAATTAAGGGCTAAGAGGAAGAAGATTCATGAGCATTCTGTAGAGTAAACAGAAGAGTTCTTGAAGCCAAGAAATGACTAAAGGAAATCTCCTATGATGTAGTGTGGATTGACTCATATTATTTTTTATAAAGCCTTTCAATCCTAAGAAAGTAGGAATCTCGGCTTTAAATGGCTGCCTGTTTTTGGTGAGAATTTTTGTGGGTAGAAATTTGAAATTTGGAAATTTTGCCCAAACAGCGGCCCTCCGCCTACTCTTTATCGATTTTTATCTGTTTAAAGCGTTCTTTAACGTGCGTAACATACACGGAACCTCCGAAATGTATAAGCCCATGTCCCAGAAGGCTAGACGTCGGGTGCTATATCTAAGAAGCCAAGGAATCATTTAATCATTGAAGAAATGCAGGTTTCAATCTTCGGATTCTTGCCATCCCCCGATGGCAGGATCTGTGAGTCGAACCCGCAACCCACAACGTGAGTTGTTCACCATGGAGCAGATGCCAAACCAAATGACCACAAGTACTCCCTGTGATTCATACGTGTTCACGTGTTACCTGAAGTAAATCGTAGTTGGTAGTGCACTCAGTACATAGTTAGCCTGCGGGGCATACTACATCAATTACATGTACCTGTAGATGACTCAAGGTTAACTTGACATGTCGAAGTGACAATCAGTATCTGAAATACAAATGCAGTCATATCTTTCACTCTTTCAATACCAAGTGTGTGTGGAGTTTTTGGAAATGTTGCACTGGCAGTAAGGTCCTTCCTTGTCCTTGTTAATACCAAAATATAGTATTAGTCAACAGCTCTTTGAACCTTAAAAGAGCCAATGAGCCAGTCCGAGGAAAGCTTCAGCCGTCTCATGTATGCATTCCCTTCCATACAGTATATAGTATAATAAAAGTGTACCCAAATTACAATAGCTTACTTTAAGGCATAACCTATCATTGGCCGTGGATAAACACCACTGTGCCTGTCGATCACTCAGGGCTGGATAGGCACCATACTACCTATGGATTACTAATATTAACTCTCACCCTAACCTCTAATCCTAATCCTTACCCCCAAACCACAGTCTTAACCCTAGCCCTAACGGAATACTTTTTAAAAAAAATATGACGATTATGGTGTCTATGGATCCGCCAACCCTAGATAAGCACTGTCTTAGATCTGTCTTAGATATGCATCCAAATTTCCTATATCTTCCTTGTTAATCCGTCAGCGATAGGTGGGCGCTGTGGTGCATATGAATCCATTTCCATATACGTGTGTTATTCTCTTTGTAAAAGTCCTGCCATTCTACCATTTTCTGGTAATACATTTAGAATAAAATTATTTTTTGTAGAACACAAATGGGACTTTACTTTTTCTTTGTCTGGAGGGCTAGATTTCTCCCTACTGAAGAACCTTAGGCATACATGTATTTGAACCATTGAAAGTATATATATATATATATATTTTTTAAATAATAAAATAAGCTATGAGGACAAGGTGAATCGATACGAATTTATTCGACTTTCTTCTACTGACCTCCTGTCTCTTACTGTATTTCCATGACGTCACTCGGAACGAATATCTGAAGAGGAGGAAAAGACAGCTGACGTCTTGTCGTCTGTTGTCAGTTCCTGAGGTCATTCAAAGTTTCTTTTATGCCTCCGGCAAAACCCAGAGACATTAAGTTATGTACAGTGTACACTGGAGATTGACGTGAGGTCAGGGCAAAAGGTCGCACATCCGAAAAAGTGGACGGTCTTCCGTACTTGCGTATTCAGCTACTTCTTGTGGAGCAGCGCACACCGCCAAGCAAATTAAAACAATAACCAAAAATAAACAAACTAACAAACTAAAAGACATAGTGCATCCACATATCTGTACACCTGTATTTTTTCTGTCAAAAGCTTTGTTATGCTTTTAAAGATTCAGGGGTGTTTTTCAGTTCGCCTTATTCTGAGGCTATCCTAAACATTTTACTTCTATCCTAGAAGATGTGAGAGTAAGCCACTTAGTACGATATTTAACCTGCACTTTTGTTACAATACAGTTAGTTCGACTACAAAATATCCAATAAAGGCATTGTATAATAATTATAACTAACAATATTTATTTTGTCTTCTGCTGACAATTCCCACGATTAATATTTTTTAACATTTGAAAGTCAAAAAACAAAGATATAAAGGAACAACAATCCATTGTGTCCATTATACTTAACTTCTGTCTATCAATCATAATAATTATTACTAGCCTCCCAATGAATAAAAGCATTCGGCAGTACAGAGTATTATTGCACAATAAAGCTCTTGTAAAGTTCTATATCTAGATCTATTCCCATGGATCCCAACATCATTTCCCGATTCCCGATATGTTTGCTACATTCATGTTTTCCTGTCAGTTACTAGATTCCACCACCGGACAATGTACATAATTATGTACATGTACTGGACAAGGAAGTCAACATTGGTAGTTGTACGTTGTTATTATATTATATGGTAATGTTAGGACAGAAGGATACCGAAAGTTAACGAACACTCACCGTCCGATCTCATTTCGATCCTGACACACAAGGATGTGTGCAGGTGTGTATGCTCTTGAGAGAGAGAGAGAGAGAGAGAGTGTGTGTGTGGAGAGGGCCGAGGGGGAGGGAATGGGAAAGAGAGATGAGGAGAAAATATGAGAGAAAAAAAAGAGATGAAATGGAGAGGGGAAAGAAGAGGGAGGGAGAGAGGAAGGGGAAAAACAAGGGGCGGGGGGGGGGGGGAGAAGGGGAGATGCACATGACTATTAATAATGACAACGTCAACCATAATATTTGTGCACTTCCTGCATATCAAATTTGATTTTGAGGCTTTCACGTAAACCTAAGATTTTATACCAACCAACCAGTCAACGAATCGAGCAACCAGGCAAGCAGGCAATCAGTCAACCGATCAAGCATCCAACCAAGCAATCAATCAACCAAGCAACCAACCACCCAAGCAAAGAAGCAAGCAACTAAGCAAGCAAGCAAGCAACCAATCACTTAACTAACCAATCAATCAACCAACCAAGCAGGCAATCAGTCAACCAACTAACCATCCAACCAACCAACCAACCAACCAACAGTCAAACTAACTGACTAACAAAAAAAATCTAAGGCCGAGAAACAAAAGGCTCGACACAGTAAATTCAGTCAACTATTCCCGTCCCTCTTTCCTCTCCGATTCTCTCTTTATTAATTCTATCCGTTTCCTTTTCCGTCTTTTGACGTAAACTTGAGTATGTTCTTATTAGGTGGCAGCTAAAGATGTATATCCGACTTCTCTGACTATAGGGTCGAGAAGGAATAGCCGCTATGAAAAAAGGCCACAATGACGTCAAAATACGCGAACCTATCACTCGCAACATACTCGTCTGTCACTCGGGAACGAAGGAAAAGGGAAAAGAGAAAACATTTCCGCATGGAATCTCCGAGGGTCACTCCCACACAAATTGTGTGTGTGTGTGTGACTAGGTGTGTGTATAACCAGCTGTATGCATGTCCGTGTAATTATGTCATGTATTCATCTCACTATGGCCTTTTTCCTCTTACCTGTCGAAGAATCTGTATATAAGGCATGGACAATTTTCATTCGAATTGAGACCATTCTCTGCAACTGGCAAAGGAGACCAAATTGAGAGAGACTGAATCACGGCCAGCTCTTAGAAATATCAAGACTGTAAGTATAGCAATGATAATATCTCTCAGTAATTCTAGATTTCTTAGACGTTCTGAATTATAATTTTAAAGCTTGCTCCAATTCTTTAATATCAGGCTGTTATTAGAAGATTTCTTTTTTTCTCTCTCTCTCTTTCTTTCTTATTCTTTCTTTCCCACTTTCCCCAATCTTTTCTCCTTTTATGATTTCTTGTTTTCCTTGTTCATTGTTAGTTGTTACCAAATTGAGATCGGGTCAACAGTAATAATATTTAGTGATTATAACTTATACCTTTTGTGGAGAACAGCTGAAAAAACGTTGGAAGAGTAGAAAACCAAGAATAGAACATTGAAAATTGTTTCTTAAAGAAGAAAATGAAATAGTATAGTAATCATTAAAATAAGTCATTAGGTGACACAGAGAGCAACTGAAATGAAGAATTTTGAGGGAGCTAAGGCATATCTACATCTGGAATATGAACATTTTCCCGATTTTTTTTTCTTTTCAGAAATCAACACAAAAACAAACAATGGAATTCACAAAAGTTCTTGCTTGTCTCCTTGCAGTCGGTAAGTATCTTAAGATTAGCTTTTTTTTCTCTCTGAACGAAAAAGTATCACTTTATTCAATTTCCTTGTTTTTCCTTCCTTCCTTCCTTCCTTCCTTTCCTCTCTTCCTTCCTTCCTTCCTTCTGTTCTTCCATCTCTCCTTTCTTCCTCCTACTTTCCTTCCCTTTTCCTTCTTTCCTTTCTGCCTTCCTTCATCCATTCCTTTCTTCCTTCTCTTTTTCATACTCCCTTCACTCTTTCCTTCTTTCTCTTTTCCTTCCTTCCTTCCCTCCCTCGTTCCTCCCTTCACGCGTCCCTTCCTTCTTTCCCTTCTTCTCTTTGTTCATGTCTTCCTTCCTTGCTTTGTTTGTGTATTGGTTTGTTTGCTTGGGCTTTTTATTACAAATCTTGAGATTTTCTTTGACTTTTTTTTTTAAAGCCCACTCACCATAGATGCATACAAAATATCTGCTTTCTTCTTATCTTAAACTTTGTCCTCTATCAAAATAGTCATTCCTTTGATTTTTATTACTCACTCGCTTACATTTATAAATTATCTATAATACAACAACTTCAGTTTGTCTCCATCACTAAAAG
This sequence comes from Peronia peronii, assembly GCA_039654565.1. NCBI lineage: Eukaryota > Metazoa > Mollusca > Gastropoda > Systellommatophora > Onchidiidae > Peronia > Peronia peronii. Next base: position 13,212 of record JBCEWB010232871.1, read on the forward strand.
ATACGATAATTTAAACGAAACAAATCCATGCAACAATGTGTGTATCTTTTGCAGTTTTACAAGTGTTTCTTTAATCTTTCAATCTATCCCTTTTGTCTTCTGTTTTCTGTTTCTGCCTTTGCCCCGTATGTTCTCTTTATTGTTGGTGTGTATGTGGAAAACAAATCAAATCAAATAACCAAGACTTTATATTCTATCAATTTCATTTTGTATTTTACAATACAGCGGCCCCGGCCTTCTGTGACCTCACCGACTTTGGGGTAAGTGACAATTGTATTTTGTATGTATGTGTATGTGTGACAGATTATATAGTAGTGACGTTGTTTATATTGTCTATGTCATATGAGGCAAGTTAATATAGAACTGATACTGATTCTCCTGACCCTCTGAATCACCGGCCCTTAAAAGGAAATCTACTGCTGTGGATTGGAACTGAAAATACAATCCCGTAATAATAATAACATCAATTATACATGTACTACATGTACTACCATTACTACTGCAACTACTACTACTACTATTTTACTACCACCACTACTACTACTATTACTACAACTATTATTAATTATAATAATAACAGAAACAATAACAATACTGTTAACGAAATAGAAATGGTAATAACAATAATTGTTGTCATTTTAGAAAAATGTCTTAAAATTAAGACAGCTGTCTCCCGGCAACTAATCAAATACATCAAAAAAAAGGCAAAAACAAAATGAAAAACTTGGTATTAAGTTAGTTAAGCAAACTGATATCACTGGCCAATTTTTTTTATATCATTATGCCTTTCTCTCGAAATTTGTGTGCACGGTAAATTTTGATGATGAGAGGCTTTAGCAGAGCATGTCACTCTATGTGAAGTCAAACAGATATCGGTTTGTGCTATCCATTACAGTACATTTTTCTTTATCGAATAGCCTCTGTCTGACAGAAATGTTTAGATAGAAAATGGACTCAGAACAGAATGGTTATTCATGTTAAGTTATTGATGCTTTTGTATAAGGCAGAGGGAATTGTGCTCCTGATATAAACAAGAAGATTAATCAAATATTATTGCTAAGATATGCGATAACATAAATGCACTGACTATTGCGACGGTCAAAATAGACTCGGTGGTCTACTGCGACCAGATTTTTCTTTCTGACCAATCAAAGTGCATCGTTTGATCTGGATCAGGATATTGAATAAAAACTTGTGGATTCCACACTGGTCAGCTTTAAAGTCTGGGTGTTCGAATAAGATTTAGTGTTAAGTTTAGGGTTATAGTTACAGTTAGGGTTAGGGTTAGATTTATGGTTAGGTTAGGGTTAGGGTTGGGATTAGAGTTACTTGACATACAGGGTTTATTCATGTATGTTGGAACATTTAGTTACATTATTAAGAACACCTGGTAGCAACAGACCATTCGAACTATTTTGACCACCTGGTAGCAACAGCCTTGTCCTAAAATAAAATGGACAGTCACTATCACATGGTGAAAACGTTTAATAAGGTTTTAATGAAGACGTGCTTTTTCATGTATCTTTTTCTGATCAGCAGGGAGGCAGTTACACAGGAAGTCTTGTGCGTGGACTTGGAAGGTAAGTTTTGAAACTATATTGGAACGATTCTAAAACAAACTGATTAAATTTAAGAAAAAAAAATACATCTCGAGCAGTCGAAAGAAAAGTTGAGAAGCCATTTTGTTCACGTTTTCGCATAACATTCTTTTTTCCGCTTTTGCAAGTGGTTGTCCATCTCCTTTTCTCATTTGATTGTTTAACGTGCTTGGATCTGTGTGCCTGACTACTATGATATTATTATGAATTTTCTTTTCCCAGTCCCTGTTATGGAAAACAAACAAACAAATAAATAAACAAACAAACAACTATCAGAAAAAAAGTGAAATTATACGTTTAAAAATTTGAGAATCTTGTCGAGCATCGCTCTCAATAACAGCTTAAAACTTTTCACGGAGTGTTTAAAAATGCACATCATGTGAGTGCGTGGAGCATTGAATATTCTCGGGTTTGAAACACTGTTATAGATAATTACCTCAGTATCATTCATGTGTCAAGTTCAGTTCTGATTCGTGCGGCTAAAAATGATTACTGTTATGTTAACAAATCAAATGTTATATTTACCACCCAAGTGATATAGGCCTACATATTGGTTGTTCCTTGTTTCAGACACTCTGGATTAGGAAAAGTAGGAGCAGTTAGAGGTCTAGACTGTGTAAGTTGAACTTTCTTTTTATAATCCAATGAATCTTGCTCAGTCCATCCATCCACTAATCAATTGATCCATCCATTGATCCTTCCATCCATTGATCCATCCATCCCTTCATCCATCCATCCATCCATCCATCCATCCTCCATCCATCCATCCACCCATCCATCCACCACCTCAGCCACAAAAGTGTCTTCTTAATCAGTCAATCATAATCATTGTTACACATGTGAAGATATTAAAAATGATTTCTGCTCCATATATTTTTCTCACTCAACAGCTAATAATCATTTGACAAAGGTTGTTTCAGGGTTTCACTAATGATACACTTCAACACTTAACGTAACTCACCCACTTCATTTCATTACTTTTGTTTTTCTATAAAAATATAGGATTAGTTATTTTCAAACAGGAGAGCTGATGAATATTTTCAGATTGATAGTAAAATTATTAACGAATCTTAGTGAGCTACCGGCGGGAGGGCCATGCAGCAATTTTTAGTCAGAATCTGTGCTGATTGTGAAAGGATCCCGTTGTCATTTAAGTGTCAGGGTCCCACGGTGTAGGTCCACAACACTGTCATTGAGTTAAGATAAGAGGATTAAGAAAAGAGCAAACCACTAACGTTTGAATGGTCTAAGGCGTATTTCTCAGTGTTTAGTTATTTTAATTAACCTTGCTTAGAGTTTCTTCTTTGTTTTTAAGTCCCCACCATTCCTAAGAGTTGAGTAGGGTAACTCAGCTAATATCATCCCGAACGGTTACGGTCTTGTTAAGCCTTTCAACCTCCTGGGAGTAGTTATCTCGTTCTTCCTGAAACCAATGTCTTCATGTTTTTTTTTTTTTAGAACTGTCCTCTTGGAACAATCTGTGACATCGACACTGGAGCTTGCATTCCCCGTTCCGGTGCTCTGGTCTCTGCAGCAGGACTGGCCCCTGTTGGAGTGGGTGGGTTTGTTGGTGCAGTGGGAGGAGCTGTTGTGCCCGTAGGCGTTGGTCTTGATGGAGTGGATGAGTTTGGCAACCCCATTGTCGTTGGCGGCGGTCTGGACAAAGGTGTGATTGATGGAGGACTTGTGGGCAGAGCTGGCTACGGAAAAGAAGGATTGGTTGTGAGCCGTAAGTATATGTGTTTACTTACGTTTGTTTGATTAGAATAGGAGCTCAAGGTTATGCTGGTGGCTGATGGGTGTATACCACAATGCAAAACTTGATAATGGTTTTGAAGAAAAACAAACAAACAAACAAACAAACAAACAAACAAAACAGACTTGCATATCTTTGCTATGAGAGTGGGGGAGGATGGGAGGCAGAAAAAAACATTTTCAGCTCTACAGCTTAGGGCCTGCATTTTTTTGTCTACGAATGATAGTTTAGGAATATTTCTCTGAATTCTATAAGTTGGTGAAACTTAATCTGAATAGTAAAGGCTTTATGTTTGAATACTGATAAAATTGAATACGTCTCCCCTCAAAGTATGGGGACATATCAAATGTCAAGAGATGAATGAAAAAACGTTTCTGTGCACACTGTTTATTGTACATGTGTACATTTACCGTCAAAATTGCTTTCTGATAAAGCGAAAATTAAAACAGTTCGTTTGACATATATATTAGAGAAAACCTGTCACATTTAAGTAAGCTTAGTCAACAGTGAATAGAACTGATTTAATTTCATTTATAGCAACTAAAAAGGTCAATGGGTATTCTAATTACTGTAGAATATAAAATTGCTGTAGAATATAACCAAACATTCTCAGAGCGAAAAGGTAGGGTGTTTGAAACTCTGGATTATAGTGAATCAAAATCTGAAAGACACGTATGGTCTGATTCATTATAGAATCTGTATGCAATAAAGCTTAAAATCTGTAAGACCACTAAATCCCGATTCAGTTTAAAATTAACTTTTTGAGGGATCAATATTTTCTTACACATAAATCTTTTCGATAACAGGAACATATTTCCCGCGATCTTGTTTGGGAAAGCTATTTTCCCTTATACATCAAACAGTCTTCTTCCAGTCTATAAAAGGATGCCCAGTTATGGCATATTTGAAATCAATAGGACAACTTTACAACGGAAAAAAAAGAAAAGGAACAGTTCATGAGCTTAGAGTCTACTGGAATTTTCAAAGATGTAAGCATTGCTCGCTCATACAGTTTTCAGAATGGTCAAGAAGACTCCCTAGACTCTCTTAGGGCAAGAATAATATTCTGATTGCTCAACATTTTTGAAAGTGTCTGTCCATGTAGTTTCTGATTAAGAAGGAGTTCTCTCCTCACATATTCTACTATATTTGGCGCAATGTAGTCGTTGTCGTGCTGATGAGCCGTCAGGCCAAAAGCCATTATTATGTAAAAAATATAGCCTTTCAATCCTAAGAAAGAAGGATTATCTCGGCTTTAAGTGCCGGCCCAGTTTGGTGAAAATTTTGTTGGCAGAAATTTGGAATTTCGAAACTTTGCCCGAATAACGGCGTCTGCGCCTACTCTGCAATCGTGTTTGAACTGAAAAGGGTTTTTAAATGTGTGTAACCTATACACGTATATTCAAGAGGGCTAGACGTCTGGATTTCTTACCCAAAAAGCCAGAGGACCGTTAAGTCACTGAAAAAAAAAATGCATTCTAATCGTTGAGTCCTTCCCATCCCCTGATGGTAGGATCCGAAATTAGAATCCGGGACGTCCACGACATGAGTATTCCGCCGAGTAGTAGATGCCTAACCACACAGGCACGGCAACCCCTACCAAAACCAACCCAACCCAAAGCAATCTCCTCTTTTACAGCTTAAGCGTAGAAATCTGTGCCCACCATATTAGCTAACCATGTAGAAATTTGTACTCATATTGACCATCTCTTCCCTCATCAGGCTGTGGGTACATGTCCCAGTCTTGCCGGGCCTCCGCCTTTGACAGATTCCCCAAGTGTAAATACACGTTCAGCCACCGACTCCAGCGCTGTGTCAAAGTCAACGTCTGCAAGTCTTGCGGTTACATCAACGGACCTGATGCCAATCTTTTCGACACTCTCTTTGACTGCCAACGTATCTGTCACATTTAACTCATGTTTAACGAAATCTCTGACATTCTGTTTCCCTTGTTAACTTACATAAAATTAAAAAGAGAACCTGCCATCTTTAAAATTGTCTTGTAAGACAGATGACACTGTTTTGTTTTAAATAACAGTATGTAAATATTCGAACATTGCGTTAACTCCACTTTTATAAATTGAAAGTGTGCTATCTTTAGTTTTGATTGGTAAGACAGATGACTCATTTTGATTCTGTCTCTTTTTTATTTGAACACTGTGTTAAGAATATGAATTTGAACACTGTAAAGAGCGAAAACATACTATCATCAGTATTGTTTTATTGTGCAGAACGTACGCCGTGAATCTTCATCTCGAGCAGATTTGAGCAATGTGTTGGCTCTAATTTTTAAATCAAATCTTAAGAGACTTGAGAGTCTTTACATACAACGTTTCCATTCCAGATCTCAATGTTAATTTACTTATTGTGAACTGTGGTAAATTCTTTCGTGAAGAAATACTATTTATTGATCTTTCTCGCATTCTTCTGTTTAATTATCATTTATCTGTTTTCACTTGATCTTGTACGAATCATGTGAACGTTTTCAGGGTAAGATGGGGTCCTGGTAGAAGAACTTCAAGTTGAAAGACATGATAATATGTTATTGTTGTTATGGTTATTACCATTACTTCTGTGCCGCATTAACAAGAAACGTTACATCTTTGTGGTGCTATGTTCGAATCCATCTGGTAAAAATTATTTCATCTGTTTTGGGAATAAAAACGTTATGTTTAATATGTTTCGTGTCATGTTTTGGAGGGAGAAGGATAAAGGGAGAGATATTGCCACAAAGATGTTAGTAAATTCTCGAGATTAAATCAGAATTGAAAAACAAAATGAAGCTTTTCGTGTAACAGAATACAGTCTCACTTCAAACATATTAGAATAATCAGTTTAGATCGTCTATTTTATAGATACAATTTTATTACCATGTTAACAAATAATCTATGAAAATGTACATGTATCGGTCCTTTGAATGCCATTGTCAAAACAAAAAAAAAAAAAAGAAGAAAAAGGGAAAAAAAAAAAATTCGTTAAAAAAAATAATTTTTTTTTTCAGTCAGTGCCTAGTTTTGATGTGCATTAAATCAACATTTCTAAAATTACATTTGCATCTGTGTTTACTGGGGAATTTTTGGTAGACATGCCACTTTATATTAACTTACCTTACTTTACTTTTATCAATATTTCTTATACGAGCAGACTTACATTTCTTTCTCTGTATCTCTCTTTGTGCTTTTTCTTTCTTTCTTCCTTTTTTCTTTATTTCTTTTTTCTTTCTTTTTTTCCTTTTCTATTTTTCCATTTTTCTGTCTTCTTTTCTTTCTTTCCTTAATCGTTGTTCTCTTTTTCTTGTCTGTCTTCCTCCTCTTCTAATTTGTGTACTCTTTCAATCAGTTTACTCTCTGCATTCTGCATTCATCTGTCATCTATCCCTCTCGGCATTTATTTGCTTGTTTACTGGTTTACCCCTGATCTTTATGGATGTTTGCACCCCTAAATCATAGACGACGAAAAAAAAAAAAATCTGCAAGAAATAGAGCATCACTATGACTGCGATGTCGTCACATAGATGAACTATTCAAACCTACGTCAGGTCTCTATAAAGGAATCAAGTGTTCTTGGTAATGACGATCATAACGACCATTGACATTCAAAGCCTTACCTCACCTCTATCCCAACCTCACCTCTATCCCACTGGGCTGCAATTACCAAAATAATTAACAACAACAACAACAACAACAACAACATGTATAAAAAAAATAGGATAATGACAACATCTTCAGCAGAGAGAAAAACAAAAACAAAACAAAACAAAAAAAACAACAAAAAAAAACATTAATAAAATCTTCCATCTTCCAAAATCATCGCCAACAACAAGAACAACAACAACAACAACAACAACAATGTATATTAAAAAGAAAGAAAAGAGAAGAAACCATCTCTAAGAAGAAACTCTGAGAAGAAGTTTAAATTGAATCAGAGAGCGAGGGAGGCCCAGACAAAAAAGATCGTAGATGCTCTCGTTCCATCGAAAAAAGTGGACTGTGTAGTACAATTGATATGACCGAGAGAGGGACGCAGTTTGCAGAGAATCTTGAATTATAAAGTCTCACAACATAGAATTAAATATATATATATGTTGGAGAGAATAGAGAGCAGACAAACTAAAACAAAATCATTTATTCTAGATCTTCTTAGAATGGTTACTTGTCATGAACAGCAATTCTTGCAGTATCGCAGGACAAGAATACAATATGATATTAAAATTAAAATAGTACAAAGTTCATGGAAAGAGAATTTTCCAGTAAGCTTTGTCTCGCTTTTGCCACCACGGAATCCAAGTAGTGAAAATGATAATGGAGCATGGCAATCATCATTTCGCTCAATTAAACTGATTATCATAATATATCATTCTTGGAAAATTATACAATGTATTCACAGCACTTACAAACAACAAGAACAACAATAAGCACTGAAAAAAAAAAGCTGCAATTAATTTTGTTTCACTTTCACTGCTAAAGCAAAATAATTCTAACATCAATCGATTGCCTGCCACATCCGTTTGTACTTGATTTGCTTAATAAGTAATGATTCATTGCGTGACAGTAAATGATTCACTATGTGATTAACGCAACAGCCAGCCACACAAGTCCATTCACTCATAATCTCATGTTTAAGTATTTCTCAGTACCACGGTTAATCCCGCTCGCACTTCCTCTTTAAGCCCCGCTGCTTCATGTATCCACAGCTCTCATTGCCACTACAGTATTACAAGTGTCACTACCTCTATCAGCTACCACAAGAACTAGTTTTCTGGTACAGCCATTGCTACTATTAATCTTATTAGTGTTTTTAGATAGCACTGTGTCTATCATAAAACGTGTGAAGTTTTGGAAACTAATCAGTTAGGCTGAAATTCTCCCCTACAATAGTGATTTCACTTGTTTGTGCTATGTTGGGACTTAACCTAGGCCAGGATTTAACCTTAAAATCGTGAGAAATGACTCAAACTGATATGGCTTAAAAAAAAAAAATTAAAATATACGGACTCCCTGTCGGAACTGTTAGCTCATTGACACTCCTAGGGTTAATATAACTGCTATTACTGCTACATGTACCTCCATACCACCAATAGCAGTCTTTATCGTTACATTCACTATTATTACTACTGTCACTAGTGCAAGTTACATTATTACCATTAATTATATTACTGCTTCTTCTACCACCTTATGTTTTTACTTCTGCTGCTTGTACACTATTGCTGCTGCTACCACCACTAGCAGTAATAATAATAAAAAGAGAGAGCATTTATATAGGACTCAATCCCCATACAGTTCAGGGTCTAAGCACTTTACAATCTATTATTACCCCAGCAGACCCAAAGAAGACACTCATAAACGTTCTCAGGTTCCTTGGAAGCATACAAGGCGGCTGCCTGTTAAGCGCTCAAATCCTTATCAATCTGAAAATATCGGATCACTGTCTATAGTTGGGTACCCATTTAAACCCTGGGTCGAATCAGGAACTTAGTGTAAACTCTTTCCCAAGGAAAAAATGTCGGAACCAGTCAGGATTCGAACCCGGAATTTTAGATCCGGAGTCCGATGGCCCAACCGCTAGATCACCGACACCACCAGTACTACGATTTTTGTTACCACTACTAGCCGACATTAAATTTGTCATCAAAAGGAGCAGTATTGCTTTAACTACTATTGTTGCTGTTACTAACAATAACTATCTATTTTTTTTCTATCACTACTATCGCAGCTCCTGTCGACACTAGCCTTTTTTATTATTTTTTATCCTCCTTCTTTCACCATTTCTGCTGCAACTTCCTCTATTACTACCACTACTACTACTTTTGCTACCATTACTACTTTTGCTATCATTAATAGTACATGTATTATCATTGCTACATCTGCTACTACCATTACTACTACCACTACTGCCATTAGTATTGCTGTTACTTCTACCACCACTACCACTATTATCAACCAACTACTACTACTTTTGATTTACTACTACATGTACTTCTATTGCAAATATTACTAGTATTAATTCTAACTTTCCCATTGCTTCCTCTGCTACTATTATTATGTACAAATATTACTGTAACTGTTAAACTTAAATAATAACAAAATAACACTAATTTTCACATCTTTGGTGCCACAATGAATATCTTAAAATGTAAGGATAATAATAATAATAATAATAATGTAAAAAAAGGATAATAACGTATGTTCAAAACAACAACAACAACAACAACAACAACAACAACAAAAACAGTCAACGGGCACTGTTTTTCACCAACCTTATCACTTCCGTTTGCCAGATACAAGGGATGTTGAACAAGCAGTGTAAATAAATAATAATAGAAAAAACAAACAAACTAACAAAAACAAACCAAAAAAAAAAACAACAACGGCGATTTCATCTTGTCAATTTGAAAGTTTAATCACAAAATAAATAAATAAATAAATAAATAAATAAATAAATAAATAAATAAATAAATAACATTAAAAAATCCAAAAAAAAAAAAAAAATACGAAAAGACGAAAACATTTTCCATACATCATGCATTTTTTCAACATACAATTGTAGTTCATGGATTGTGTTTCAAACAAAGAGCGCAAAACTGATATCTTCCCTCTGTTTATTGTGCATCTTCAACATCCCTTATGTCTGGCAAAGGGAAATGGTAAGGCTGGTAAAAAACAACCCCCGGTATATCCATAATATTCGAAAATCTATGAACGTTCACATTTATAATACGTAACAACAACAAAAATAATATAAACCAAATTATTACTATATTGCTATTCTATAACTCAAATCCCGGATATGGTCCATCTATAGCTGTCATTTTCTCAGTTCCTATAGCGGACAACGCCTAGCAGTGCACCAGAATACATCAAAGATGAAAGGAGTCCTTGACTGAAGATCTGTGTCACAGATCAAGAAGACCCCTAGCTTGTAAATAAATGGGTGATCCATCGATTTCACCTTTACCTCGACCTAAAGGTCAGGAAGAGTAGAGATAACAGAATCTGTATATCTATATATACATATATTTTATAGATGTATACATATATATATATATATATATATATATATTTATATATTTATATTTATATATAGATATAGATATAGATATAGATATATAGATATACAGATATATAGATATATAAATATAGATATAAATATAGATATAGATAGATAGATAGATAGATAGATAGATAGATAGATAGATAGATAGATAGATAGATAGATAGATAGA